>JABXWE010019862.1:0-11012 GCA_014611495.1 Limonius californicus | reverse complement strand
TTAGTGGACGAAATTGAAGAAGCACAATTAGCTGTTCAGAAATCTCAAAAACAGAGAAGGAGACTGAAGCGATTTAAGGTAATTAATATTTGTGGAATACGAAAATTAGTGACAAGACAGGAGCCCATGAAATACTACTTGTATGTAGATGAAATTTTTGATATAATTGAAGCAGCTCATGTGGCCGTTGGTCATGGTGGTCGGGATAGACTTAAAAATGAAACTTCACGAAAATATGCGAACATAACTTTTGAAATGATACATATTTTTCTCTCTATGTGCGAAACATGTCATCGTAAAAAGAGTATGAAGAAAAAAGGACTTGTTTCAAAACCCATACTACATTCTGAAATGAACAGCCGTTGCCAAGTCGATCTTATCGACATGCACACTCAAGAAGATCGGGGATTCAAGTTTATAATGGTGTATCAGGACCATCTGACAAAATTTGTTTTGTTGCGTGCACTGAAAAGTAAGAGGGCCGTGGAGGTGGCGTATCAGTTGACTGATATATTATTGACATTTGGTGCTCCTTGCATCTTACACTCCGATAACGGCAGAGAATTTGTGAATTCTGTCATTAATGAGCTCGTTTCATTTTGGCCCGAGTGTAAACTGGTCCATGGAAAGCCAAGACACAGCCAAAGCCAAGGATCTGTTGAAAGGGCTAACCAAGACATTGAGAAAATGATGGCTTCATGGATGCAAGACAACGATACTACAAATTGGTCAAATGGTATTCGGTTTGTACAGTTTATGAAAAATCGGGCACTTCATTCCGGTATTAAGCAGTCACCATACAAAGCAATGTTTGGTATAGAACCGCGAGTAGGGCTTATGACTTCGACTTTGCCTCGAGATGTTATTGAGGATATAAAAGATGAAGATGATCTCGAAAATGCGTTAAATAAAATAAATATGACGGATAGTACCTACAGGTAATGCAGCAACTGAGCCTGTAGCTAGTTGCAGTGGACAGCATCAGATTATTACCGGAGCCAAACAAAAAGACGCAGAAAGTTCATCCAAAACAAGTGGAGAATCGCCAATTGCAGCAGAAGCCAGTGAATATGACATTGAAGCTGAAGCATCTACGACTGTAGTGTAGAGTCACTTATAATACCACCAAATGACAAAGATCTCGAAGTTGTAACAAATGTGAATCGACAAATAATGGCATCCAGAGAAACAGCACATCGAAACTTAAAAAAACAGGCCAAGAGAATGACATTGGCTTCAGATGCAATACATGTTCCAGTAGAAATTGGTGATAATGTAATTATACAAATCCCTGATGTCGACAGAGCAAAAGCAGATCTACGTAATATAGTCGGAGTGGTTCTTCAAAAGGATGATCAGGGTTTTCACAAGATTGGAACGAAATATGGAATGCTCGACAAATTATATTGCAGGTAGGTACCTATGTATTGCTTAAACGTCCAGCCGCGCTCCGCTTGTATTGTCGTCGGGTGGGACGGTGGCGCGGCGTGACGGGTAGCGTCACGTGGCGCCGCGCTGGTGCAATGTGACAGCTTCCCTTCTAACTAGTGCATTACAACATTTCACGTCCCGTCGCGCCGCGCCGGGCAGTGTGGCGCTACCTTAATTGTTTTATCATATAATTATATCGCTATTAGGTAAAAGCTAACTATTTAAATGTGCTTTTCAGGTCAGAATTCGACAAGTGCAAAGAAAAATTTTTGCACGAAGAAGACGTTCCGAATACAAATTTACCTTTGTGAACTGTTGCTAAGGAAGCAGCCATCGGAACAGGCCAACGATTTATGCGCTGCGTATGCAAGAAAGGATGTATGTCAAAAAGGTGTCTCTGCAAAAAAATGGTTACCTTTGTAACACAAAATGCCACGATAGTTTGTCTTGCAATAACAAGTAGATCCTCATTCTTTTTTAATTTCAAGGTTGTTTGATTATTTTTTATTGTATGTGTATAACAATGTTGCTTTTTTAAATTTTATGATTGTGTTCTGTTGACTTGTTTGATTATTTTATTTACTTTTAATTAATATTGTCACCTTGGCAACTACTGTATGTCGATGTTCCCTAAAATGTTCCTTTAGTGTAAGATTATTATTTTTACTAGGTACATGACTCTGTGTCCTAGATCTTTTTAATAAATATTTTTAAAACTATATCTTGTTTTCAATCCCAAATTAGTTTCTCTAGTGCTAGTTTAAACTAAAGTTCGGAGTGACAACTAGTTTTATCTGAAAATCACATATATCAGTGGTAAATTCTAGTTTTGACTAGGTATTTCTAGTTTTAACAAAGGCATTTAGTAAAAACTAGTTTTAACTAGGGAAAACTAGTTCTAACGAAAAACGGGTTTTAACTTTAACATATACATAGGAATACATTTTAACGGTAAGCAATTCGGAATCGACCTGTTTCGGAAATGAAACGTGAAGATCTAATTATTATTTAATTATAAAGTTCAAATTGTTCAGAAAATCAACTAACATGTGTATACCAGTGTATACAGGCGGAAATGAGTGCATGCTGTAAGAAGATTATTTAATTTGTTGTTGCCAAGGAAGTAATTTCCTTGCGAGGGGGATAAACGGTATTCGGGATTATTAACAGTGAGTGTTAAACTTTCCAGCGTAAGAATTTATACTTAATCAGTGGGAAAATTTTCCTTACTTAAAACAATGTGAACTTTGTTAACCACCAGTGACAATTTCTGTACCGAGATTCACCTGTGTCTCGTTAGATGTAAATAGCTCCAGAATAAACAATCTGTGTGTATTGAATTGCAAACTTTACTGTAATAAATCTTCAAACAGGAGATTTTAATTAAATCAGTTTTCCTGGAAGTTAAAACCCAAACTACGCGTTTTTAACAGTGCAGTTGTGGTATAGATAATTCAACCTTGCGTTGAGTAAATATTATTCGGATAGGATTCTGACTTTTACAGTGAAAATATCGGGCACACGGAAAATGCACTCTAATTAGTCGGCCAAAATTCTCCAGCCTACTAACTAGAATGGGGATAATTCCCCACAAATTTGCACAAAATTGCTCTGCGACAGAATTTGTAGATCGCTTTGAACTGTTCAAAATACTCCAAATCAATTCAAATCTTCTAGCGGGACTTACAAAAATTTGACGTCTTGTGAAATTTCTCCACAAGTTATAACAAACCTTGTACAGGGGGTTCAACTAATAACAACAGAAATTATTAAGGCTCATTTACACCGTCGATTCAGACACCGACCTTATAAGCAATAATAATCTTTATACAGAATTTTCTATTGATCTTAACCGTTTCAAACACCGGCACAAGAGCAATAAAAATGTCTGTCACAGGGAAAACGGACTACTGGGCAATCAAATGAACAAGCAAAACAAGTTAAATATTTATATCTACTAACTTTACTGTCAAAATGTGCTAGAAATCCAACGATTTCGAACGGCGGTATAATTTAACAAATTACCCCGACAGCTATCTACGGTCGACGCACACTGACTCGCTCGGCTTCGGACTCTTTAACTGGAAACTCAAAATTATTAAATTTGTTAATACAACGGCAAAATACTGGAATATTATTAATTCACTTTCGGGTAAGTATACGGAATTAGTAAACGGATTTTACTAGACTGGTTAATTTCAGGATAGGATTTTCAACGATAGGATCTTTTAAGAGAAGACTGAGGAATATTTTCTGACTTTTAATGAAATCAAGAGCCAGGAAATAAAATGATTTCAAATGGTCCGCTGGCGGTTTTATACTGGCCAATTTTCGATTTCCGTCATGCGCGCACCCCCCTCTGGTGTAGAGGGGGACGCGTGTTCTGGAACATTCCGCGTCACGGCTGCGGCAGATGTTTGTTGTTGGAGCTACTCTTATCTCAAAATGTTGAACTTTTGTGTAGTTGGTAATTAAACACCAAATATTCACTTTTCACCATTTTGACCCGTTACAAATTCCAGAACTTATTTAGAGTCGGAAAGTCCACTTAAACATATGTCCTAAACGTAACCGTTAACGAGTTATTGTTTATTTCATAATTTATGTGGCTAAAATTTTGGTTAATCGACTTTTACGAAATAAATTTTTTTTAGTACGTTTCCATTATTTTATTTACATGAAATGTTCAACATTATCTCCATTGTGTTCGATACACAAAGCCGCACGTCGCAGAAGAGATCGCTGCGTTCTTAATATGGTTGCTGGGTTATTCCTAATAATATCGGCAGCCTGCTGTATTCTTTGGCTTAATTTTTCTACCGTGTGCACTTCAGTTGCATAAAAAATCTGTTTCATGTAACCCCAATGAAGACAGGTCCGGCGAACGCGTTGGCCTCCTGCTCCAATCCATCATCTGTCGATACCACATTGCACGTCTAATATTTAATGGCGCGTCTTCCAGTAGTACTTAAGGCTAAAGAATTTTCTAGAAAATTTTCGTAATTGGCACCATTCAAACGGTATGGCAGTTCAAATGGTCCAATCAGACGATGATTAAGAAAACCAGGTATCATATTAGCAGTATCTATGTTGAAAATGCGAGCGTCTTCTTAAATGAGAATTTTCGACAACCCATTCATGAAAATTATGATGTAGTTCTTACGCTGGGCATTTTTCAGTTTCGGATTAGCGCTTTATTTGCACAGCACAAACTGCACGCATTTCTGTCTTTGTTAGTTGCTTGCCGATTCATATTTCCGACAAAGACGTATGTCGTAGTGACATCTGCGAACGAAACAAGACCAACACTGTACGTGTGACGTATTCTGTCGGCTGACACGTTTAGTAGAAAGAAACAGAGAATTTTCGACAACCCATTCATGAAAATTATGATCTAGTTCTTACGCTGGGCATTTTTCAGTTTCGGATTAGCGCTTTATTTGCACAGCACAAACTGCACGCATTTCTGTCTTTGTTAGTTGCTTGCAGATTCATATTTCCGACAAAAACGTAGTGACATCTGCGAACGAAACAAGACCAACACTGTACGTGTGACGTATTCTGTCGGCTGACACGTTTAGTAGAAAGAAACAGAGATACTTGAAGAATGTCGCGCAGATGCAGCCGAACGTCACAACTTAAATCTGTTTCCAGCAGTATTTAAAATGTTTTGGAGGTTTATATAGGGCAATATTTTATTTTATACACTTGGGGAAACTTTGTTTTTGCTGGGAAATATTTCGACGACAATGTCGGAGCCTTTGTCAACAGCGTCCCAGATCCGGTCAAAATTATGACAACCAGATGTGTAAAAACTGTTGAGAGTCGACAAAAGCGCAGTTTGGCCTAATTGCACACCAAGGGTATTTTTCTACCTATTCTAAAAATCTTAAATTAAATTGTCTTTTACAAGTCCCAAATTTTCACTAATATTCATAGCACTATTGTTATGAACAGCCAGTTCAACATTGGATGTTAGTTGGTGTTTAGCGATTCTAAAACGAAAACGCTGTTAGAAATGTCCGGAAATTTCTTGAATGCGCAGTGTCAACGGTTTGTGTTAAATCCATTCGATTATTTACGCGCGAAAAGGACAATTTTCGGGAACGAGTGGCAGATGCATTAAAAATAAGTTTACCCACCATACGGAAAATAGTGCAGCAAAGGAAAGACAACCTGCCATTAATAAAAAAAAGTGCACAGCTCCAGAAAAAAGTTAAAAACTGAAGATGTGCCCGAAACATTAAAAATGACAGTTAGTTCTGTAGTGTACAGAATGTACGTTGAAAAAAAGCCAGTCACTTTAAAAACAGTACAACAAATTTAAAAGACAAACAAATTCTAAATGCTGCAATATCAACGATTAGGAAACTCTTACAATGTATTGGTTTTAAATTCAAGAATGATTGCAACCGTAGAGTACTATGTGAAAAAGCTAGTGTAGTGTCATTGCGAACGGCTTTTTAAAAAAAATATATAAATAATACAAATTCACCATCAACCATTCAACCTCTGAAACATTTTAAATACTGCTGGAAACAGATTTAAGCAGTGACGTTTGGCTGCATCTGCGCGACATTCTTCAAGTACCTATCTCTGTTTCTTTCTACTAAACGTGTCAGCCGACAGAATACGTCACACCTACAGTGTTGGTCTTGTATCGTTCGCAGATGTCACAACGACATACGTCTTTGTCGGAAATATGAATCTGCAATCAACTAACAATAAGAGAAATGCGTTCAGTTTGTGCTGTGCAAATAAAGCGCTAATCTGAAACTGAAAATGCCCAAATATTATTGATTTAATGATTGTTACTTCTCATACCACTACTCGAATTTTTTTCAAAAGAATTAAAAATCTATTTGAGTAGAAAATTCATTATATGATTTGTACATTTTTGCAATTGTAACACTTTGATTTGTTTCTGCTTCAACTGTTATAAGAGATAAGTTATACATTCTTTTCGCCAAAATGCTGGCGATATTAAAACAAAATAAGTAAAGAACACTTGATATAGGGTTAGTGCATACCCATAGGAAAATAAAATACAAAACATAAACAAGAATGACAAAAAGTATTTTATTACCACTTTATCATTATACCTATTAGAATTTTTACTTGCAACAATAAAATGGCTTAAAAATACAACACAATATAACAATTTATTTACGTCATGAGTGTTTAATAAATTAGTGAACATGCAACCTAATGATACTGTATTAAAATAAATAAGTGAACAATTACTAACAAACACTTATCGCTGAAATGATTCAATTTCTCCTTCATCTTTCCGATTGATGGGATCACCTTTTAGAAGGGAAACAATTAGACTGAAAAATAAAGACAGTTAGTGATTAACAAATACCAAATTAATGTAGTATACATACCAATAGAGGTAGATAAAAAAGAAAATTAGATAATATCCTAAATGTATCATACAGTCTCGCATATGTCGCTTTAATTGACCCCTGTTGTGAATTTCCGTAGGATCAAAAACACCCAAATTGCCTTTAGGTACATTTATTATCTCGTAGGACATCCACAACAGCATTGGTATATTTACGAGCATTAAAAACCAGTGCCCATGAAGGAGTAGGAAAGATGCTAGAAATACGTGGGCAACCAGTTTCGGCGTTACCCATTGATTAAGTTTGCTACAACATTGTTGGGCGTTTAAATAGTCACATTCTAGATCTGAAAGCGTTATTATCTTTTTATTATTAAGGAAATTATTTAGTTGTCAATTTAATATGTAGTTGTAGATATATTTTTAAAGGATACAAAGTAAATAAGTAGAAATAAAACTGCTCCCGTATCTAGGAGAGCTATTGCAAATAAAAGCGGGTCTGAGAAAATCATAGATATTTTTGATTTTTCAATTTATAAAATTCTAACCTTAAATAGCCGCATAAAATGACAACATTAGCAACAGAGTTTTAATTCTATTTGCACATGCGTACGAGCTAACTAATTTCAGACCTGTTCACAAATTTTTATTGCTGACGGAAGTACAGAATAATCATAGCTGTTAACAATGAAATTTATAACATTTGCCAATTTACAATATTAATAAGAAGTAGGGTAAGAGCTACAGTTCTTGGCACTTTAAACAGAGTGTGATGTATAATATTTTAACAAATATTCGTTTTGACAAAAATAATATATTATAATACGAGTGTATAAGCAAGCCTTTAAAGCACGCGACGGATTTAAAACCACGACGCGAAGCCGAGTGCCTTTTAAAGCCGCGTACAGACCAAGTTCGCGAATAGTTCGGGAACAGTTCGCTAACAGTTCTCGAACCGCTGCAGAAGTCGGTGTGTACCACTAGAGATCGCGAGCAGTTCGTGTCGGTTGGGGAGTTCGGCCAAAGTTCGCTACTTGAGCGGTAACTTCAAAGAAACTGTTCGCGAACACGTGTCAAACAGCAGTTCTATACTTTATTTCTGGAGTCGAGTCACTCTTCTCTGTTCGACAGTTAGGCTAGCCTCCTGCCCGGCATACGTGCAAAGAGGGCTCACAGAACCTACTGCATTGTAGATAATTAACAGGCCATTGGCCTATACACAGAAGAAGAAGAAGACCGGGTCGCGACAGCGCATTATGTGACAAAGAGGAAATTATGGTATGGCGGCGAAAATACTTACGAAGTAACTGGTGTCCCATAATGTTTTGCTGTTTTTAGAGAGCGCTGGTTTGGCAACGCTGTAGAGTAGCGCCACGACTTTGTATTTCCCAGGTCAAGGAAGGTTGCGGATTATTTAGTAAGAATGGAGAGGTGGACGGGAGAACATCGCGCGCTCTTTGTGGAGCTTTATTTGAAAAACCAAGAATCGTACGTTGTGGCACGCCGCCTTTTTTGCAATCGTTTGGATATTCGCCGTGTGGACGATGCGCCAAGTCGCAGTTTAGTGCAGTCATGGTTACAGAAGTTCAGAACGACAGGTTCTGTGTAAACAAGAAGCCGTCGGGCCGCCCTCAGTCTGTAAACACACCTGAGAACGTCGCTGCTGTTCGGTTTGCAACCAGGCGAAATCCACGCAGGTCGATAAGGAAACATGCACAAGCGCTGCGTTTCTCCAAATCATCTGTGCATCGAATGTTGTCAAAGGAACTGAAGTTTCTGTTAACTTCAGTTCCTTTGACAACATTCGATGCACAGATGATTTGGAGAAACGCAGCGCTTGTGCATGTTTCCTTATCGACCTGCGTGGATTTCGCCTGGTTGCAAACCGAACAGCAGCGACGTTCTCAGGTGTGTTTACAGACTGAGGGCGGCCCGACGGCTTCTTGTTTACACACGAACCTGTCGTTCTGAACTTCTGTAACCATGACTGCACTAAACTGCGACTTGGCGCATCGTCCACACGGCGAATATCCAAACGATTGCAAAAAAGGCGGCGTGCCACAACGTACGATTCTTGGTTTTTCAAATAAAGCTCCCACAAGAGCGCGCGATGTTCTCCCGTCCACCTCTCCATTCTTACTAAATAATCCGCAACCTTCCTTGACCTGGGAAATACAAAGTCGTGGCGCTACTCTACAGCGTTGCCAAACCAGCGCTCTCTAAAAACAGCAAAACATTATGGGACACCCGTTATAAGGCAATTTAGGCAGGAAAACCGCAAAATTTATTTCTTGGATGAAAAAGTGGCTAAATGCTGGTCATACAAAAAGTAAAGTAAGTATGGAAAGATGAACGTATTCAGTCATCGAAACAAGCGTTTCTGTCCAGGCTTTCAACTGGATTGAAAAATCCGTCCGGCAAAGGAAAGCGCTTAATCATTACTCATATAGGCAATGACGCTGGTTTTGTTAAGGAGGGGTTATGGGCATTTGAGTCTAAAAAAAGCAGAGATTATCACGAAGAGATGAACGCCGAAAATTTTGAAAAGTGGTTTGCTGGAATTCTACCTAAACTTGAAGATAATGTCATAGTTGTGATGGACAATGCGTCTTACCATTCTCGGAGACGGAATAAAACCCCAACAACAGCATGGACAAAACAAAAAATTAAAGAATGGTTAACTTCAAAAAGTATTTTATACGAAGAGGATATGCTAAAGGCTGAACTATTACAAATAGTAAATAGACATAAGCCACTGTACGGCAAATATGTTGTTGATGAAATGGCAAAAAAGAAAAACATAACTGTCCTGCGTCTTCCACCATATCACTGTGAGCTCAATCCGATAGAACTAATTTGGGCTCAAGTGAAAGGATACATATGTAGCAGATAGAAACAAAAGTTTTAAATTTACAGATGTGAAAAATCTTTTTCGTGACGCCGTTAATACCATTACTCCAGACAAGTGGTTGAATTGTGTACAACATGTAATTAGCAAAAGTTGAAGGATAATTCTGGGGTTTGGATAATATGATTGAGACTGCAGTGGAACCGTTAATTATAAACATTAATAACAGCGATAGCAGTTCAGACGAATTTCTGTCCGATTAAGGAGCTTTTGTTTCAAATGTCCATACGAAAAATATGTAATTATTATTATTATTATCTATTAATGTGTATTTTAATTTTACCTCATATTTACTGCACTATGTACAATATGCACATATTTGACTATCACTGTAGATTAGAAAGGGTGAGTCGAGAGGATCGCGCCAAATTCCAGTCGTGTATTCTACGCGTAAAAATAATGTAAAAAAAACTGAAATGTTGTTATCCGCGTAGAATACACGACTGGAATTTGGCGCGTTCCTCCCAACTCGACCTGTAGTTTATTCAAAATTTGTTTTTCTCGTTGAAGTTGCACTCATGTTAATAGAATACCTTTTATTTTAAATTTTAATATGGAAAATAGAATTAATTATTATTATTCACGTGCATCTTTATTTTACGTTGAAGTTGCGGCCATGTGTACTAAGCGTTTAAAGATTGCACTTGAATTTGTTTTGACGCAGTGACTCGACTCCAGGAATGAAGTATAGTGCCTTCTGCCTTCAAACTAAATGACGAACTCGGGTTTCAATTAGAAAACAGTGGTGTGGACGCTGAGCTTGCGAACTGTTCGTGAAGAGCTGATTTTGGTCTGTACGCGGCTTAACGGAGCAGTGCTTTAAAGGCTCTTATACACGAGTATTATATGCTATTTTTTATTATACCTGCACTACAATCTAAAAATTATAACAAAAAAAAAAGAAATTGAAATCCCTTTTTCGAAGTAATCTTCAATCAATCTGTGTCATTAATCGTTGATATAGAAACGGTTAGCAATTGTTGTTGTTTCGTTGCTATGCATATTTACTATAAATTTGTTGATTTGTAAAGTTTGTTTCGACTTTGTGTTCGTGAATTACAAAATGAACGAAAACGAGGATATTTCATCCGAGATTAGAATGTTAGCCGAACAAGCTGAACAGCGATTAATCCCCGCGAAATCTAAACAAGCATATTGCCAGGAATACGAAAAATTATCCAGCTCGATGGCCAACAAGTGAATGTTGTCTTGTTACCTAGGCAACTTTAAAGCACTAATGTTTTCAAAGCCCTTTTTTGCACGTTTTTTAGTTTCAAAAACAGAGATTATGATTCAGGTATAATAAATAGTTATTTGTATACTTAG
>JABXWE010019861.1:0-19895 GCA_014611495.1 Limonius californicus | reverse complement strand
AATTTACCAAATCATAATTTAATTGAAGTGTGCTTCTTTGTGGAATTTACCGAAAGAGAAAAATAAATAAAAAATTAAAATTTTTATTCACTTATAAAATATAATAATCCTGCAGTGTAATAAGAATAAAAGAACTTACCTTATCAAATTGGAACACTTAACTGAACAATTATAGTAATCCAGTGGTTTTGTTTCGCAAACTTGGAATTTTGCGTACTGGAAGTTGTCATCGTTAATTTCAACTAGTTCCGGCCGATACAACGAGACGTGCAAGCGGTATAAATATGCAGGTGTTGCAGAAATTACAACGAGTTGTGTCTAGATCATGGCCAGAGTGACGCAATAAGAAAAAGATAAGTTTAAATTTAAGTTTACATTTAAAAGATTATGAACAATTTTCATATTATAATTTATTATCTAACCGGTGGAGCCACGATGAAATTCCCTGAGATAATGAGTTTATTTAGATGCTATGATAGTAATTTATGTTATTTAATTTGAGACAGAACACTCAAATTTGGCGCCCAACTCAAAATTAATTTTGTAATAATTAATTTATTTATTTAATTATTAAATACATAGCATTTATATGGTCGCTGCCAACGTGGGGCGATTAAATGATAAATAATTTATTATTAATAATAAAATATATAGCAATATTGTTACAAACCCAATTTCCAGAATTATAAATTATATTATTATTGCTTCATAGCTGTTGGAATGTGACTTCAATTATTTGCATACACAGGTGTGTTGCAAGCAATGAGCTCATTTTAACTCAGCATAATTAAAGCACATTGGATTATTGAATGAAGCAATGAGAAGTAGGAATGCGCTTGATAAGGTAAATTAAGCAATATTCATGTAAGAGCTTATGGGTGCAAAAATGAATTAATAAAAGGGCAACTTGAGAGTTGAGGGGGGATAGTAAGACGAGTCTTAATAGTGAAGAGTGACAGGCAGACCAGAGTGGCCAGTTGCAATTTAAGAAAGTTATATTCCACCCCAGCAATGGCTCTCTATATGTTGACATTTTTGTAAGTAGTTTTAATTTAATATATTATTTAGGATAAGTGTAATTATATGTATTAGGGAATAGATGAATAAAACCAATCATTTTATAAAAGGGTAGTTGTTTCTCTGGCGATCCCGGCGATAAGGACAAGAGCTCCTTATCAGTTACGAAACCAAAACGTAACAATATATATATATATATATATATAAAGTAATAACCTAATGGCAAATCCAAATTGCATAAATCAAGGTGAAGGGCTGCTAAAAAAAAAATATACACAAGTACAAATGGCATAAACATCACCATCAAAATTAATATTACCGAAATTTCAACAATCATGAACAATTGTAGACAACTGGTAAATTAGCAGTAATCAAAATTAGTATAGCACGTACAAATGTAAATAAAGTTTTACTAACGTAATAGGAAACAACCCCGTACGATAAAATGTTAATGACATCAAACTGGAAAGCAATTAGGCGAATAAAATTTTAACGTAAAAGAACAAATAAATGCAAATGCGCAAGAACGAACAAACGCGGCAAAATATACGTGATCCCCAGAATCAAAGGCCTTCGATGATAAGGAGCAATAAAGGGTAGCGTTACCATAGCGTCCCGTTCGCGAAAGTAAGCTTGGCGCACGAAAAAAAATACTTCGTATAACTGTCCAAGTGCTCTAATTAAGGCAAAACACAGGGGCAACTGTTTGCTATTTTAACCGCTGTAAAACAAGTTAGACATACATAAATTAATTTAGAAAATACTCTACAATAAATGAATTACGAAAGTACAGTGTAGGCTGAGCCTTAGCTGAATATAAATATACTACAATAAATGAAATTCGAAAGTACAGTGTAGGCTCAGCCCTAGCTGAATATAAATATACTACAATAAATGAAATTCGAATGTACAGTGTAGGCTCAGCCTTAGCTGAATTGTAAATATACTACAATAAATGAAATTCGAATGTACAGTGTAGGCTCAGCCTTAGCTGAATTGTAAATATACTACAATAAATGAAATTGGCACATCAAGAGTCAGCCTAGCGAAATCTGGTTTTAACTAATCAACAAATGACTTCGCAGCACGAACACAATTGTACTTATTGCTACGGCGATAAGAAAAGGTAACACACAATGAATCTGATAAGGTATTTAAACAGGCTCCCAAAATTTAGACGGTTTGAAAGAGATTTAAAACATCACTTTGTCACGAACTTATCAACGGAGAATTTGATGGCAGATGCACAACAAAAAAAAAACCGCTCACCCGCGGGACACTAATAATGTAATACGCAGATAATAAACAGGTTGGAAAGATCTGACCTGGCTTGAGTTCCTATTAAATCCTCGGGAGTGCGGGTGAATCTTCCAACTGCAAAACCATGTACTCGAAGCCGGGTGAACGAAAATTCCGCAACCAGCGACCAGGCAAAGACTGGACTACAATCCAACAGGCCCCAAAAATGCCCAGAAACTTCTAAAATCCTCGAGTAGAAACCAGATTAAGACTGATGGGAACTTGAAAACCTAAAACTCAAAGGAGAAGTTGTACGCCCAAAAGACCACTCGCACATGATATAAGCGGAACCGGAACTCACCCCATCACGAATTTCTCAAGCCGAAACTCCAAAAGCTAACGTACCCGCGCCAAATTTAAAAATGCACAACTGAAGGTCGAAAATCAAAATTATTGGTGCGCACCCAGTATAACGTAGGAGTATAACGGGAAGCCTGACTCTCAGGGACAAAAGTACCCGTAACAAAATTTTAGGTTTAGCTAATGAATATTGGTATACCCCTTTGAGACTCGGTATCAAATACGTTAAACTCCAGAAACTGTTTTTGAATTTTTATAATTTAATCTTTACTTCTTCAATATTAGAACGTCTCTAGAAATGCCAAAATAGCTCCAATTTTCGAAAATTATTAGAAATTTTAGGATTACCTAATGCATATTGGTATATACTTTTGAGACTCGGTGTCAAGCTGGTGAAAGTCCAGAAACTTTTTTTGTATTTTTAAAATAAAATCCTTCCTTCCTCAATATAAGAATTTGACTAGAAGTTCCAAAATAGCTCTAACCTCAGAAAATTACTATACATTTAAGGATCTAATGCCTATTGGGGTATACTTCTGAGACCCGGCATCAAGTACCTTAAACTCGAGACACCGTTTCTGTATTTTTATAATATAATGTTTCCTTCCTCAATTTCAGAACATCATTAGAAACGCCAAAATAGCTCCAATGTCCGAAAATTATTATAAATTTTAGGATTGGCTGATGCATATTGGTATATCCTTTTGAAACTCGGTATCAAGCTGGTGAAACTCCAGAAACTGTTTTTGTTTTTTTATAATAAATCCTTCATTCCTCAATATTTGAATTTGACTAGAAACTCAAAAACAGCCCCAATCTCAGACAATTATTAAAAATATAAAGATTAGCTGATGCATATTGGTATATCCTTCTCACAGTCGGTATCAAGCAGGTAAAACTCTCGGTATCAAGCAGGTAAAACTCAGAAACTGTATTTGTATTTATAAAGTAAAATCCTTACTTCCTCACTATTAGAATTTGACTTGAAACTCCAAAATATCTACAATCTCAGAAAATTATTATAAATTTTAGGATTAGCTAATGAATATTGTTATATCCCTTTGAGACTCGATATCAAGTAGATGAAACTCCAGAAATTGTTGTTGTGTTTTTATAATATAATCTTTATTTCCTCAATATTAGAACTTTATTAGAAACTCCAAAATAGCTCCAATCTCAGAAAATTATGATACATTTTAGGATTAGCTAATGCGTATTGGTATATACTTTTGAGACTCGGTATCAAACTGGTGAAATTCCAGAAACTGATTTTATATTTTTATAGTATAATCTTTATTTCGTCAATATTAGAACTTCATTAGAAACTCCAAAATAGCTCCAATCTCAGAAAATTATGATACATTTAAGGATTAGCTAATGCCTATTGGTGTATTCTTCTGAGACCCGATAGAAAGCCCGGAAACTCGAAGAACTGATTTTGTATTTTTATAATATAAGCTTTACTTCGTCAATACTAGAACTTCATTAGAATCGTATAGTGTACAGTATAGTCCCAATTTCCGAAAATTATTATACATTTAGGGATTAGCTAATGCCTATTGGTATATCCCTTTGAGACTCAGTATCAAGCAGGTAAAAATCCAGAAACTGTTTTAGTATTTTTATGTTAAAATCCTTACTTCGTCAACATTAGAATTTGACTAGAAACCTCAAAACAGCTCTAATCTCAGAAAATTATTGAAAATATAAGGATTAGCTAATACATATTGGTATATCCTTCTGAGAGTCGGTATCAAGTAGGAAAAATTCCAGAAACCGTTTTTGTATTTTATAATATAATCCATTCTTCGCCACTATTAGAATTTGATTAGAATCTCCAAAATAACTCCAATCTCAGAAAATAATAACAATTTTAAGGATCAGTTAATGCACATTGATATATCATTTTGAGACTCGGTATCAAGCTGATAAAACTGCCGAAACTGTATTTGTCTTTTTATAATATAATCCTTACTTGGTCACTTTTACAATTTGATTAGAAATTCCAAAACAGCTACAGTCTTAGAAAATTACTATGAATTTAAGGATTAGCTAATGCATATTGGCGTATCATTCTCAGACTGTATAAGGCAGGTAAAACTCCAGAAACTTTTCTTTTATTTGTAATACATTATCCTTAACACCGATATCTTGATATGAAATTTGCTTAGGTTTAAAAAATGTTCTCTGAATCCGTTAATTTCTTATTATAACCCAGGATGAGCGATAACTGTAAGCGTGAAATACAGTAAACAACGTAAATCTAAAGATTTACTACGTAGATTTAGGTTATATATATATATATATATATATATGGTTTTCCTAAATACGCTATTATGTACTTCCTTACTATGAGGATTTTATAAAAAAAATCTCAGAAGACCTTTAATCTCAAAAAATTATTGTATGTTGAATTGTTTAGCTATAGCAGCTTGTATATCCTGTTGAGATCCAGTACTAGACAAGTTAAACCTTCATAAACTAGTCTCTTATTGGTATCATATAATCCTTAACCGATATTTTAAGGTAAATATTGCTTGGGTGTAAATATTATCAGGTTCAATTTGTTTATTATAATCTATGATGAGTAATCATTGTAAGCCATAAATACAGTTTACAGTATATATTTTCTTATAGGGTACGGATACACGTTCCAACCAACGTAAGAACAGTATACAAAACTAAAATTGTGAAGGTTCCTCAACACCACCATTACTTCCACGAGAAAGTTAAGGAAGTTCCTAAGTATATTCCGTTACCTACTCATTACGAGCACCATAAGCCAGCTCACCATCATTACAACCATTTCGACCATGACGATGCTTACGAGCATTTTGATAGACATACCTACCCATATGACGGTTATTAAACAGCGTCTATTTAGCCTAAGAAAGCTTAATGATCGACGCTTTAAAATGGACCAGGAGAAACCCATCAGAAGAAAAGATGACCTTAAAGGAATTATTGCTCGAACAAGATAAACTTTGTGGGTTCTGTTTCTGAAGTGGTGCCTAGTCGATTTTGTAATTGTTACCAAAACTTTTAATTTTGTTCAACTAATGTTCTATAATTCTTGTTATGTAGTATTTAGGTTTTATTTTTGTACAAAATATTGTAGCACAATCTATGTAAAACTATAAAATATATTTAACTTCTTTTTATTAATATTCGGAAATAATAGTAATATATCAAGTCAGCTGCTACATTGTCATATTTCTATGTTACAGGGTATAGTCCTAGCCTTAAAGAATTGGAAATGTGGAAGCAGATTACAAATTTATTGCCAAAATCAGCTTGTTTCTGTAAAAAATATAGGATTACGACCAGATAGTTATTAGGCATGCTTTTCAAAATTTTATTTTCTAAACCCTATAATTGTCAACCTAAGCTTTTGAGTTACATTTCAAATTAGTTCAATGTAGTTTACATGTTTTATTCCTAAAAATGTAATTCCCGTACCCCAAACCCAATTATATATCTCTCCTCTATTCAAGAAAATTGATAAAAATCCCTATTCCAATTTTATCTCCTAAACAACTCTTAAGGGGATTATTCCCTTACAAATTTTCTCCCCACTTTTTGAATATGTACACTTTTTTACCTCAAATTATACATTTGTTATTTATAAAAAGAAACCCTGAACTTAAGCCTTCCGTCGGGATAGCGAGAGATTGTCGCACTGCCTAGGAGATGGTATATTTTTTTATAATACCTTTTCTCTCCATTTCTCCTCAACGTAATCAACAAATTTTACTTTTTATCATTCTTTATTTTAACATTAACTTATTTAAACAAGACAATATGAAATTGAGCAACATAATATAAAATTATGACTAGCTAGGAAGCAATTTATTACCGTGACTGATAATGGAAGATTTTGCAGGGGTTGCTTCGACGACCATTTGTCAGCTATCGCATTTCGCGTGGTACTTTCTACTTTCACTAATCGCAAAACTGATTCTATAATAGTCAATCTATGACGTGGCATACTAGACCCTTCTACAACCCCAATAGCTCGCAGGTACTTACTGGAAGGATACTGACTGCCACCAGGCTCAGCTGGTACATCAATATGAGGGGTAAATACCTGGAGCCTCGCCAACCCGGCTCCAATAACCTTCCCGTAGGAACGGATTTAAAATTTTGTAGATCTAATAATATACCACTTCCCGACTTAAGGGTTAATTAAGATATTGGTTTTATAGGTAAGCTTACAAAAAAAAACATTTTCTTAGGGTTGTCCCCTGAAGTCCACCTCCACCTGCCCGCAAGTGCCCGATCCCTTGAAAAGGTTATAGAAGCTATGGGCGATCATTAACTGCGCTCCATCTCAGGGATCATTACCGCGATCAGGTAGACAGAGTTAATCCCTAGCCTTAACTGCGCTCCGTCCCTTAAATTCTCATTAAGGCTGCTTAATGTGACTGGGGGCTACTAAAGTGGATCAGTGACAGGCACCAGTATTTAGGTAACTTAAAAATATATAAATTAGAAGGTTTAGAAATTTAGAAACTAATTGGCTCCATTGAAAAGATTACGATGTATAAGAAGCACCGTCTTAAGTATTTTGCATTAATTCATTGTCTTAAATTCGCAAGTGACATGTCGCTGAAGCAGATGTTAAGTCAAAGGGCTTTTCCTCTTATTTTATACGATACAAGTGGAGAGCAGTGTTGGGCAGAAAAAGTGCGCGGTCAAATTGTACACCATGGGCGAAGAAGATGGTCCAATATTTTACAAAATTAATGGGACACATAACCATGAACCGAATGACGAAAAAGTGATTAATCGGCTAAAAATCAATAACTCAGTGAAAAAACGAGCTGAAGAAGATCTCAGTGAGAAACCAGCCAAACTAATTCGGAAGGAAATAGAAGCCCAAGAAGAAGTGTTGGATACATTGACATGTAAAGACATAAGGTACATCCGAAATTCTATCCCCCGGCAGAAACTGCTAACGGTTCCAAAACTGCCTTCATCAACAGAAAATTTTCATCAGTTTCTTGAAACAGTCTCAATGATAACGATGACGGGTGAACCATTTTTATTAGTAAATGACCATGACCCTATACCATAAATATCCATCTCTTTCTTGATAAACATCCTGGAAAAGAGATAGAAGACTCAATGATTAGTAATAGGATTATTTGATGATATGCAAAACAATTGATCAAACGTATGACTTAGTGCTTTATTATAACCTATTTTTTTAGACATTTCGCTGGTGTATCTCTTCTTCTACTAGCTAACCTATGTAATACGTTCCACCATGTATTCTATAGCTATTTGAAATATACTACAAATGTAAGATAAGTAATGCCGTACCATAAAACTACAAATCCCTTACTTTGTAATCAATACTTTAGTTCTAGAATATACCATGAAGATATTCTATAACATCTAGACGATCATAGTTAATATTTATATTGAATTGTTAGACATAAGACATTAAGTATTATTAAACTTTTATGGATTCTGTTAAGCGACCTCTCTGTAAATAAGTGTATGGAATGTTACAACAACATATACAGAGTGTACCTAAACTGTGTAGTCAAACTAAAATCACGTAGCAAGCAGAAATGTGACAATTTGGTATATACTATTTTTCTCAAACTGCTTCTAGCAGTACACAGGTTACATTTTGCCAGGATATTTGTCATCATCATCACAATACAAATTATTACGTGCATGTTATTTCTCATGCAAAATTATGTTATCGCCAACGGTTCCGGTTTAAAAAATCATCATCATCACCAAAAATAAAATCCAATTCCCTACACCAGCCAGCTAGCTTTGCTACGAGGATAGTTGGCACGCCAAATTTGAGCTAGTTAGCATGTAGGGTAAATCTCACGCCCCGGGCATTTGTACTGTGCTGATGATGACACATACTATGAGTAACCTGAACTAACAACCTATCAGATGCCAAATATTATCTCAATTGTACGAAGCAGTTCTTTGAAACTAAACAGCGCCTTAGCGACATACATCTAGATAAAGGTAAATTGGGTTAAATTGTCAGATTCTTGCATGCAGAATATCTGGTTTCAGTTTAGTTAAGCAGTATAGGTAAACCGTATATATACTGCTTTTACATAGCTGTTACCAAAAACCTGCGCACGGGAACAACAAGACAAATTAACAAGACCAACACATTTTCTGGTAACAAATTTGGAAACACCGAAATATTCTACCCACGGTTAACTCACTGCACGTATCGGTGTTTTCACCACGGCTCTCTCAGTCTGCGACACGGGGTGATCTTCAAACCTACAATCTTCAAAGGGCGCCAGGATTCTACTTCACCAGTCGTCGTGCAGCGATAAATCAGACCTACCTTACCGAATCCATATAAGGGTAAACTCTTACCTCGCAGAACGAACGTCAACGGTTCCAACAAAAACATAAACAAGAAAACAAGACACAATAAAACGCAACAAATTACGTAATAAACTGAAAATAATTATATTGGTCACTAATTTGCAAACACCCTGTATATAAATTAACCACAAATTAAATATAATATAATATAAGTCAAATGTAAATTATACACCCTGTAAATAGGTTCAATAAACATACATATAGAAGAGATGACCAATGCAATGGTACACCCTGTATATAATTGTATCAAATAAACGCAACAGAATCACACTTGGGTGAAGCCCAAGTTGTAACGTTAAAAGAAACTTACAAAGTTTAAAATAAAATTAGATTTTGGGAGGCAAACCAAGGAACCAAAATACGTTCCTTACATATGACGTGAGAAAGCAAGGAGGAACAGTTCAGCGGATAAAACCCCTAAATGACTGATCTGAATCACAAAACAGATCTAAAGGCAAAGATAGTAAACTACCCAAACTTAAAATTACCGCAATCCGAACGCCGCGCTGGGCAAAATTATCCAAGGCCTTGTACAATGCAGCGTTAAATATACCCGATACGCAATAACGGGAATTCGAGTAGTGACCCAAAATAAAACCAAAATCCGCATCCCCTTACTCGTAACATAAATATAAAATTTATATAGCATCAAAATTTCCCAAATATCCAATTTTATAACAGCCGGGTCAATATCCACTACGGCAAAATACGCACAAATTGAAATGTAAATCAGCTGATCGCAAAATGTAAACAATAAAATAAAACAGACGTAAGTAAATAATTTGTTGCTAAAGACAGTGATAACCGAAATAAAAGATTAAAATACAAAATTTCTAATTCACAATACTCAGACCAAAACACATAACAGACAGAACTTCTTCTAGGTTATACACGGGCATAAATTTGTGGACGACCCCACGTCCTTCAATTATCCAGAACAACGATCGTAGATAAAGTGATAAAGTCTAACCTGAGCTTCTGAGAGTGTCCAAACGGCTTGATCACAGCGATACCGAAGGCTATCGTTCCCCAGGTTTAAGAAGATGATTTCTTCTTCAGGAACGGACAGGTAATTCAGGAAGGTCGAATACGGCTTCCGAAAACAGCCAAACTCTTCTCTCGTCGAGGATCCCAGATAACGAAGATCGGCTACAGGAAAGTGGTCCACAGGCAGATTCAGAGATACGGTCCCAAGAGCGTGCTTCACTATCACGAAACCATGCGGCGACCGTAATAGACAGGTACTGGTAATGTATTTAATCGGGCAATAAAAGCCTCGAGAATTTATTCAACCACCAAAATATTAAACCAAATAATGCATAAATTCTCTTACAGAACTGGATGATTAATTAAATCCGAAATATTCGCAGATATATAAATCATTCATTAATCAACGTAACATTACTAGCAAAGCAACTGCACACCGTGACAATCAAGAAGGAAGTCCTCAAGAATCTTCTCAACAGGAAACACCCCCGCCTCAAAAATCCCAAATTTACACCTACACTTACAAAATTATTTAAAATTCCCTAAATGTCAGGAAGCAAAGAAATTCAAAATCCAACAATGTCACAAAGCGCGCACCGAAATCCCAATCGTATGCAACCAAACATACACCTTACATGGACATGAAACTTAGTATAAAAATGTAAACATAACATAGCATTTAGCATATAGTTCCCTAAGATCCCTAATAATATTTTTGTTAAGCCTAACTAACGGTGGTCAAGTTCACTACCGCCCTTGCACGTTGACAGATCATCCTTTTAGCTTATTATAAAATCACGAACACAAAGAAATAATAAAGTGTAGCGATCCATGATATTTATAACAATTCTCTAAGACTCTAAGGCTTGGAAAGACAATCAATCGTTTTGATTTGTAATTTCGATCGGCATCTAAAATTTGAGTATTTCCCTAGATAACGGTAACAAAAGTAAATAATGCTTTGGTACCGAGCTAAATATGTTTCCATTCTCGTAGTAGATCACTTTATAATATTACATTATGTTTCTTTACGTAAAATTTTAAGTCGGCTTATTTAAAATAGGTACAAATAGCACAGCACAGCCTACACGACCTCATCTGAGGCTATGTTTTATTTTGAATCTACTTATGAAATGTTGTAAGTAAAGATTTCTAAGATGCGCATAAAACCAGTTCACAATTGGTGTAATTTGAATCAGTGTTAATCATTCGGTCGCGGTGGCATATCTTGGCAACTTCTCTTCTTCCTTCGATTAGGCCAGGTCATTCGGCTACATGCAGAGAAGAAGAATAAGGAGAGCTTTTATTTACTACTATTATAATTTTATGGCAAGCTACATAAGTCCATTGCTTCAAACGCGGGGTTGTGGCAACCAAAAGTTGAAAGATTTCACGAACTGTCAGTTTGGGTTATCTCGCATCGCTAACTTACCAAAATATGTAAAATCAAACACCGAGCTGCCATAAAATTCTATACAGAATGAGGAAAAACTCCAAAAATGATTCTCGTAACGCTGCCTATGTACTGGAATTCTTATCCTTCCAATTATTTGCGAGTAGTCAAAACAATTTAAAAGTAGCTAAGAATCGTTGCATGATTAATCTTTATTGGTCGCCATGTTGATACTATCATTTCAGGTGTCTTTAAAAAACTATATGTTTGGTACTTAAGGATGCAAGATTGAAGAAGCGGTAATCAGCAGGTTTATTATGAGTCTTAGAAACCAGGGGTTTTCAGAATTATACATGAATACATTTGCGTGACAAAGGTAAGTGCAAGATGGGTGCTGCGAATGCTGTTGCCATTCCAAATACGTGTTCGAGTAGAGGTTAGTGAACAATTTTTGTCGCGTTGCGGAGACGACCAGACTTAAATTATCAACCGGCTTGTACAGGACCTGAAACATGGGACAATCATTATGAAATAAAAGTCTATACGACGGCATATCAAGGGTTCCAGTGCAACGTTCGTCTGATTTCGCAAACTTCAACTTTAATTTGATTGTTCATTAGATCGATTCCATTATTTAATTCGTATAGCGCGCATCTCGCACCACCTTTCGATTATCTTCAGAGTTGTCACGGTTTCCGACTGCTCTTATTGGCGGGTACAGATTTAGAACGATCTGAATGCGCTTTGGGAACAGATTCCTAAGAAATAGTCCCGAAAGTCGTTTCCTGAAACTATTGCAGGAGTTCGGACATGGCCTTCTATTTATTTATTTATATAATATCGTTTTTAGTAATGAAAATTCAACAATTAGTCGAATAGTGTGTACACAATAGTCAATTATATAGTTGAGAAAACCGTGAGGATTCGTTTTTCGTTCGTAAGTCGTAACAGATACAATTAGCCATGTTACCTCTTTTAAACGTTTCCGTGTAAATACATCATCTCAGTAAGAACTCTGTGCTGCAAATTATCGACTTTAGCGTTTAAAGCACCTAGTTTTTATAGATATTCTCTTTGCTATTTTGATTGCTTTTGATAAAATATTGAACAATTTTGAGTCAATACCAAGTGGGGTGCACCCGGTGATGTAATCCAATTTTCCTTTCTTTTCTTATATTGTACCTTTGGGGGAGCGACAAATGTTAAGTCTATCTGCTTTGTTTCACCTCGACGTCGGCGTAAGGCAAAAGTTATTATTCGTATTATTCAATCCTAGGAATATAGTAAACAATGATTATTTGCTTACAAATTGCCTTGATTGTTGTTGTATGAGCGACTTCTGTTGCCAATTGCAGATATATTTATTACTGTTTTATAGACTGATATTGACTTCGCAGTTATTTTGCTCTATTTCTTATCTTACCCTAAATGTCATAGTTATTCGCTGCTCGAGAAATAGTTTCGGACATTTCGAGGCCTTGAACGTTGTTAACTTCTAAATGTAATAATCTTTTATTTATTATTTTATTGAATATATTTTCATAACTATTTGATAACCTATGACTTGTTTTTTCCATATTTTCCTTCTTTTTATGTGTTCTTCCGCAATATTAAGGTAAGAAGGAAACAACCATTAAGGTTAAAATGTCGATCCTCGGCTCTTTCACGAGGATCTACGTATAGCTGCACCTTGGCAGGGTGGCGCCATCTTATTTTGCCATACGCCGTGCATCGTATTAACGAAGACCTTTTTCCGGTAATCGTGTTCCTCTAACCCTCGCTCATCGATGTAATAGCCGAAGAGCCCATTTTCAACGGTTTGTTGCGGTCTGACGAAAACGTTTCTTTGACGCATAACACCAGCTAGCCCAAGTTGAAGAAGTTGTAAGGATTCCGGTGGTGAAACCGATTGGCACCTATATCAGCCCGCCCCCTTTGTAAGGAGTGAACCTGCGATTACTTTCCAGACAGCCTAATAAGTTCAAAGACAACATTTTGTTGCAACCTGACGAAAACGATGCTTTGGGGCGTAACATTAGTTAGCTCAATTTGAGAAAGCTCTGGAAATTTCGGTGGTGAACCCGACTGGTTCCTACAGCAGCCCGCTCCCTTTGTAGGGAATGAACCTGCAATTACTTTCCAGCCATCCCAATAAGTTCAAAGTCAACGGTTTATTGCGACCTGGTGAAAACGTTGCTTGGGCGCGTAACATTAGCTAGCCCATGTTGAAGAAGTTCGGAGGATTACAGGCAGCGAACCTGACTGTCCCCTATACCAGCCCGCCCTCTTTGCGTGGAAGGAATCTGCGATTACTTTCCAGCCATCCTAATAAGTTCACAGGCAACGGTTTGTTGTGGCCTGATGAAAACGCTCTCGGTCCCGTAAGACTAGCTAGCCCAAGCTTAAGAGGCTCTAAGGATTCCGGTGGCTAACCCGACTATTCCCTATAGCAGCCCACCCCCTTTGCGTGGAAGGAATCTGCGATTACTTTCTAGCCATCCTAATAAGTTCACAGGCAACGGTTTGTTGTGGCCTGATGAAAACACTCTTTGGCCCGTAACACTAGCTAGCCCAAGCTTAAGAGACTCTAAGGATTACGGTAGCTAACCCTACTATTCCCTATAGCAGCCCACCATCTTTCTACGGAAGGAATCTGTGTTAATTTTCCAGCCATCCTAATAAGTTTGTTATGGCCTGCAGAAAACGTTGTTTGGCCCGTAAGACTAGCTAGCCCAAGCTTAAGAGGCTCTAAGGATTACGGTAGCTAACCTGACTATTCCGTATAGCAGCCCACCCCCTTTCTACGGAAGGAATCTGCGATAACTTTCCTGCCATCCCAGTAAGTTCAAAGTCAACGGTTTGTTGTGGCCTTATGAAAACGTTCTTTGGCCCGTAGTACTAGCTGGCCCATGCTGAAGAGGCTCTGAGGATTCCGATACTACTACTATTCCTTATAGCAGCCCACCCCCTTTCTACGGAAGAAATTTGTGATAACTTTCCAGCCATTCTAATAATTTCAAAGTCAACGGTTTGTTTTGGCTTGATGACAACGTTCTTTGGCGCGTAACAGCAGCTAACCAAACTGAAGAGGCTCTGAGAGTTTCGGTGGAGAACCTGGCTGACCCCGACAGCAGCCCGCCCCCTTTATAAGGAACGAACCTAAGATAACTTCCCAGCCATACCAATAAGTTAAAAGTCAACGGTTTGTTAAGGCCTACTAAAAACGTTACTCTGGCGCGTAACACCAGCTAGCCCAAGCTGAAGAAGCTCTGAGGATTCTAGTGGTAAACCCAACTGAGCCCTACAGCAAGCCGCGCCCTTTGTAGGGAATAAACCTACGATATCTATCCGGCCATATCTATAAGCTCAAAGTCAACGGTTTGTTGTGGCCTGATGAAAACGTTCTTTGGCGCGTAACACTAGCTAACCCAAGCTGAAAAGGCTCTGAGGATTGCGGTGGCTGACCCGACTATCCCCTATAGCAGCCCACCCCCTTTCTACGGAATGAATCTGCGATAATTTTCCAACCTTCCCAATAAGTTTAAACTCAACGGCTTGTTTTAGCCTGATGAAAACGTTCTTTGGCGCATAACAGCAGCTAAACCAAGCTAAAGAGGGTCTGAGGATTTCGGTGGTGTACCCGTTTAACCCCGACAGCAGCTTACCCCTTTTGTAAGGAATGAACCAACAATAACTTCCCAACCATCCCAATAAGTTCGAAGTCAACGGTTTGTTAAGGCGTAATAAAAACGTTGCTCTGGCGCGTAGCACCAGTGAGTCTAAGCTGAAGAAGCTCTGAGGATTGCGGTGGTGGACCCGACTGACCCCTATAGGAGCCCGCATCCTTGTAGCGATTGAACCTGCGATTACTTTCCAGTCAAAATAATGTCATTAATTGAAATCGGTTATTCAATAATTAAAGTGATTATAATGTAATATTGTGTATATAGGTCAGACAATTAAAAAATTTTTTACTAAATACAGAGAAAATATTCGATACCAATACAAACACTCAGAAAAACTGACTAAGACCAGGACCTACAGCATATGTGTTATTTCTACGTATCAACCTAATGGATCAATTAAAATAGAAAAAATTATGAATAATATTATATTTATATAAATTAAGAAAAGCTTGAATGAATGCGTATCTTAATTATGTTATAGACAGTGTAAAAGTTGTATAAATATTTGAATTATTTTAAGTATTCCAAGTATTTTTCGAAGAAGCATTTCCATAAAGTGTAAATTTTGTTTTATACTAAACATTCATGGTTAACCGATTTTAAGTATTTTTTCATACTTAATGCTTTAACTTTCATGCATTCTGCGCCGACATTAAAGGAAATAATCGGCGGGTTTGTCGTGAAAGTACACGCAGAAGTTACGTATTGCTGAAGGAGTAATGCTTAATACCAACGTGCTCAAAGCGGAATGAAAAAATTTCCTGGTAAACTGGTTTATAACCTGACCGAGATAGGCTTGCTTATTATGCCTATATAGAACGAACTTCCGAGTTTATGTAGGCGCGGCTGTCTGTTACGACTGCAATGTGCGTTTAATTTTATAGCTCTCATTGCAGCTAATTGTAGCTGTCGGAAATGCAATTCAACCTCTACAGAGAACAGTAGAAGAGAACTCCAATTACGCAAGGAGGAAGGAAATGAAATCGAAACTGCAAGTTGTGGTTCTACACTTATGTGTGTGATGAAGTTCAATGTCTATAGACGTTTAAATATAAAATTTGCAAGGTGATTTATATATTCATTAACTAATTATAACTGTGGGTATGGTTTATACAAGGTGTTTCAGAATAACGTAGAATGGCATAATTCATCAAAATAAGCCAAAAGTTTACATAAAAATAGAGTAATGCTGTGAAAAATCATAATTAAACAGACAAAACATGTTTCCAACAAATGCTTCTATTAAAAACATTGAATTAACTAATTAATTAAAATTGGATTACACACAAAAAAGTTTTGGGTGTAAACCACCCATTAGGAAAACCTCTTCTAGAGGGTTAAGTTTTTCGAATTCTACACAAATTAAGGTCTTACTTACGTTTAATTCTGTGCCAAGTTTCGTGGTAATAGCTTTATTAGCTTCATAGATATTCAAGAAACACCAAATTTTTTTGTCAACTTTGTAGGCTTATAATATATGTAAATATATTGCTATGTAAGTTGTTATAAATAATTATTAAACATAAATAAATTCATAAACTATACTCCATGTTGGTAGTGCCCATAATACAAATTAAATTAATTATTTGTCAAACGAACTTAAACATTAATTTACATCAGCATATATTCTTATAAGAAATCTCAGGGTTCTAATCAAAATATTAATTTTGTTACGGGCCAATCGAGCTTTTCCGACGACCCGCAACCAGATGGATGGAAAAAGGCCTACAGCCTAGCTCAGAGGAGTATGGGGAGTTCGTGAAAATCGCTTACGGGAGGAAATCTTTAGTTGTGTACAGGGTAAGTCAAAATAAGTGGGCGCCACCTTCCAAATCCAGCTGATTGTAGGTCCTCGTGGAAGGCCGAGAAGCGAACACCTTACGGGAATGGACCTTACCTTTATTGTGCCTCCTCCTATATATTTGGAGCTTGCAACATTCATACATAAACAAATACAGAGTACACAAAAATAAAAGAGGCAGTCAATTTTAAAACACATATAATGAAATTATTGGAAACGACAGTACAACGAAAATGACAGGCAAAAATGATTTTATAATTCTAGATTACAACAGAGTACTTTGAACGTTCAAGAAAGGGGGAACTCGCCGCCCATGGCCAGCGGTATTTAAAATCTTTTAATTCTAATATTAGTGCAAAACAAAACGATTTGCGACTGAAGGTCGCTTTTTGATCCAACAAAACAAAGTTTAATTAGGTCAAATTGGGCAAGTCGCGCGCAAGTTACTTTTCACCACACACAAAAACGGGTCTGTTTTTACCTTAACTTCCGGTGGAGGCAGGCACAATTCCGGGAGGGTTGATTTCCATATGCAGGTACTGTCGAGAAAGGGGTATTTTCCCGGTCCGGGAAAAATATAGAAGGCCTCAGGAAACCAGGGGAGGATGAAACGTTGGTAGGTACGCTCCTGGGCAAGTAGATTATTCTCAACAATCACCTTTTCACGGGTTCAAACGCTTTTTATCCGAATGAATCGAAGAAAAAAACAATCACAATTGATTGTTCTGTAATAAGGCTACACTGCTAAAACTGATAAAGATCCCACTCAACTTTGTCGAAATGATACTAATTGCCTAAAGCAATATTCGGTACGATACATAAAAAACCCTCTCTACGTGATCGTTCGTCTCGGATCCAAGCTTCTTGCCCACTGGCTTCTTTTCCCTACATTCCCAGAAAACACCACCTAAGCAAGCCTATTTTTGTTCTAGAAGAAAAATTAACACGTGTGACCTTCGGGAGAAGCCGAAAAACAATTCCTGAATGCTAGCACTGTTTAACAAAGGCTTTCCTAGAAATCCCGTCTGAACGGCGAAAAAATATCTTACGAAGAAAAACCTTGAACAACTCTGGGACTCCTTTGGTCATAAATTATTTCAGAACGGAAAATACCTACTAACAAAACTACTGTCAACACAACTCAATCTTAGAAAAACGCAACATAGCGGAACGGTAACCCAAAATAAGACTGTAATTAAAATAACGTTATTAATTCTTACGAAGCGGCAAACAAATTACGGAATTAATTCATATAGAGCGGCAACTTTTAAACGAACATAACAATTTTCGTGGCTTCGCCCAAGATAGTTATATATTTATTATTATGAATTAAACAAATAAATAACGAAAAAACCTGTGAACTTATCTTTATTTCCAATGGTTATGAAATGCACTCTACGGCATAATTCCACAAAACTGCATACGATTACGTTATTTTGGCCTTGATGCTGTCATTTCAAATTTACGCGTCCCTGGATACACACATGGCCGTTAAAGATGCAACTCCAGCAGCCTTTTCGATATCCAGGGTAAAACACTTCAAGAATTTTGTAAAACTGCATATAGTACTACAGGCAAGTGAATTCACTATATCAATTAGAAAGAAATCATTTTTAACTGATTCTACTCGAATTTCTTTACACGAACCTTTGAGTAAATTTAATTAAAACACTTTTTAAGCTTAATAACAGGTGAGTTTTATTATTATTAACAATCAACACACTTCACATTATTCAAATTTGAAATTAAAATGAAACTTCGTTTTCTTTCCTGTAGGTGATAATTTTTGATTGGATTAAAATGTCCACTGAATTTCGATGCTTATGGGATGATTTTCAACACAATTACATTTTGTACACGTGCCAACCTTCAGAATAAAATGTCAATTAACAAAATACATTTCAGTTAACACCAAAAACCGATAATTGACAGGAACAGGTAGTCGACGTAGAGAGACTGCTATAGTACAAACATGAAGCAAAAGCTATCATTTGTAAAAACATACTTCTGATAACCTACGTAAAAAATAAAAATCCCCTGTATATAGTTTGAATAAAAAGAAAAGCGTGGTAATTAATATAAAAAATCTCTTAGATCACAAAGAAAAGGGCCAGTTGGCACACAGTTACAAAAAAAAATTTTAAATTAGTTAATAACGAATAGAAAGTGATTGAGGATGTAAAATTCTGTTAAATATTATAATAAAGTGCTATTCGTCAGTTAACAGTTTACTAATGCAGAAAAATCATTGCAGCTTGACAGAGAATACCGCTACAAACAGAAAAATCAGTTATGTAACAGAAAATAAATGTTGGCCAACAAAATAATACATTGATATCACTAAAACAATCTGTTAAATCCTAGCGAAAAGTAAAACTACTAGTCAGTTCACATAAGTAATGCAAAAATGTCTCAGTTACTAAAATCAAAGTAGTATTATGCCGATAGAACACAGAAAAATTAACTGAAAAATATATGTCATTAGGAATAAACCACATACAGGGTGTATCAAAAATAGGTACAAATATTAAATCCGATGATAGATTACAATATATACAAACTAGAAAAAACATTTCTTTGGCAATGGGACCCTTAAGATATGAGAAAATAATAATTGAAAATTTGACCCAAAATTGTTTGAGTACCGCAGGATAATAACAAAAATTTGAGTTCAAAGACATGTTATGCAAAGGAGAGTAAAATAGCAATGCAAAAAATTTCTTATCACCTGCCACAAACCAATACTATTAGGTGGGTCAGTAATTTCTATTCAGTTATCAAAAGCCAGACAAGTTTTTACGTGTTTGCCACTTTGGCTTTACTTTACAATTAGGTGATAACCTTCTGCAGCTTAAATGCATTTTCTATGTATCATCAGCAGTTCTCAACGAAATTTTATTTTAATTTTTAATTCAAAAAAATTAACTTAATAATATTTGAAAACTGAGTAGTACCGTTGAATTGTACTTGAGCCAATCTATTACTGGTTTAAATATTTGTACCTGTTTCTGATACACCCTGTATATTAATC
>JABXWE010019860.1:0-28312 GCA_014611495.1 Limonius californicus | reverse complement strand
AAGCAAGAATTTTGAATTTTTTGAATTTTTTGTGCTGTGTCATACGTAAGGGATGGACCATAGATTTGACCCCCAAATACAAAATGAGAAAGAACTAACGTTTCACACAATAAAGTTTTAATACGAATACTCAAGTATTGTCTATGCGGATACATGAGTCGCAGACTTGAATATGCTTTTTTTAAACAATTAGATACGTGCGACTTGAATCTCAAACTGCTATCAAGGATTATTCCAAGATTGCGGGCTTTCTTTGTAACTGGGATGGTATCCCCGTCTACATCTAAGTTCACTCTGTCTTCTAAAATCACCAAATCTTTACGTTTTCCAAAGAGCAATAAAACTGATATTTTGGGTTAAGTTTAAGACAGTGCTTCTTGGATATATCCGAAATATTAACCAAATCTTGATTTATATTCATCAAAGCACGTTGATGATCACCAACAGAAAAGGAATAATACAGTTGAGTATCGTCAGCATACATATGCATATTACAAGTGTAAATGTGCTTGTAAAAGGTGGAGGTATATATAATATATAAAAGGGGGCCTAAAATTGAGCCCTGTGGTACTCCTCGCAAAACTTCCCTAGAACCAGAGCAGCCACTAGGCAATTTCACAACCTGTTTTCTATTACTCAGGTAATTGGCCAAAAGTGAAACCGATTCTATAGAGAGACCAAAATAATTTAGTATACAACACAGGAGTTCGTGATTTATAGTATCAAAAGCTTTGCTGAAGTCAAGTAGAACTAGCACCGACACTTTACCTTGATCAGAAGCTGTGATAATATTATCAATAACATCCGTTAAGGCAGTTGTACAGCTGTATCCTGGTCTAAAACCTGATTGGTATTGTGGAAAGATATTATTTTGTTCCAAAAAGTCTCTCAACTGGGAATCAATGACCTTTTCTAATACTTTAGATAAAGTTGGAAGAATACTTATCGGTCGTAAATCTTTGTAATGTACAGGATTGGGTACCTTCGGTATAGGAACTACTACAGCATTCTTCCAAACACTTGGAAATTTATTAGTTATCAGACAAGAATTAACAATATGAGTAATATAAGGAATGATTAGCGGACAACAGAGCTTAATTATATGTGCATTAATTCCATCTGCCCCTGTGCTGTTGCTCTTTAATTTATCAATAATGGAAGAGATCAGCGACAAGTTAACAAGTGAAAAATTAAACAGTGGCAAATTATCAGATACTTTCTTGTTCATATAAAACTCTTTCAACTGCTCAACGTTATCGGTAATGATTGGAACTGAATTGAGAAAGTGGTCATTGATATCATCAGCATTAACAAGTTCCTCAGGAAGGGTATCATTTTCTAAAAATGTAAATATATTTCCCCATATAAACTGCCATCAAAAAAGTGCGCTTGGCGAATCCAACGAGGGATATTTTGTGAATAGAATGGCGATTGTGTCTATTTACACATCCATTGTTACTAAACGTCGCTTCGTCAGAAAATAGAATATTTCTTAAAAATAGTGAATAAGCAGCAACTTCGTTCCTTAAAAATTGGCAGAAATTCACTCGACGTGAGTAATTATCTTCAGTAAAGTGTTGTATTAATGTGACCTGGTAAGGATGTTTGACACTGTTTGCTTTTAAAATATTAAATATTGAACTTTGGCTAAAGCCTACAGTTCTTGTAACTGCTTGTTGACTTATATGGCGATTACCAGTTACTTGTTTAAGTACTACCGCGTCAGCTTCTACAGTTGTAACATCTTTGACTTGGAAAACTGTCCATACAGCCGCTGATTTGTTTTCCAAAGAATATCAATTCCTTAGTGTTCATTTTATGTACTACTATTACTATAATCGTATTTTGATACTTGCTAGAGAGTGATCAAGATTTCACAGACCATGTAAATATAAAGCTAATTCCTAAAGCGTCATACATTTATTGCCAAAACTGTTCCATTTCTAGGGAAAGCAATTTTGCTTTCGATTACCTTGTTACTCTCTTTTCAGTTTTGGTTTAGATGAAGACATTCAAAAATACACAGTTACTTCGATTAACTGAAATAAAGGGAAAGTTTTGAAAATAAAACATATGCTGTTATCGTATTCACGAATATACAGAAGTGGATAAGAACCTTGCATGAAAATTAATTCAACATCAGCTGTCAAACGGTGTGCTTCATTAGAATTCTATTATCATTTTAAACAATACAATCTTTACAGTTGTAATAAACGATTAACTTCGATTTGCAGCTTATTGAAAATTGAAATCTGTTTATAAATGGCACTTCAATATTATTACTTCAGCAGTGGCACTGTTGGCGAACAAAAATTTGTATTTTGCAATTTAATAAAGTAAATGAATAGTTTTCGAGGTAGTGTATAACAATAAATTCAACCAAATTCCTAGTAAAAATACTTAGCCTTAAACGTATAGAAATATTTCCAAATGTAAGTATTATCAATAGCAACTCTAAATGGTGTTCTCGAGATAGATCAAGCAAATACCGGGATACCCGACTCAATTGGGGATACCCAATTAATCTAAATTCTAATCAGTGTCACGCTCGACTTGTCCAGCTGTACCTATTACTAAATAGATACTTCGTATTGACTGTTATCTTGTTATACACCATTGTTGCTGCCAATAATAATTAGTAATATCTGTAGTACTTGGAACATCCTGTAGTGCCATATCAAGAAAATTCCTACTTTTTAAAATAAAGTGCTCAGAATAGAGCAAATGCGTTGGGTTTAATACAAAATAAACAGTTGTACCTGCTCTTATTTCAATACATTAACACATTATTAATATTTTACAATTGGAAATTGTGCAAACAAAGCAGAATTTCTACTTTACGCTATGGTGGATTTTGTACATTTAGTTAATCTTCGTTGGGGTTTCTCGCAAATTTAGCTGTCAGATGAGTGGCGTCAGTCGTATGAAATGGCTTGTTTTGGGTTTATTGTGATGAAGTAACGTAAAATTAATAAAATCTTACTAAAATGTAGGTACCGAATACGCTTGTTTAGACGTAAATATTACTAGCATGTGTAGTGTTTCTCCTAACTAAAAATCTTAAACTGATCATTACCAGTGCCATCAAACTAAATTCGTGATTCATAACTGTTATTTCAAAGTATTAGTCGGATTACTTGCGGTAAGGTAAAAGCTGACAAGACTGAATATTAAGTAATTATTAATTAGTCGTTGTTAGGCAGAGTCCTTGACTTATATTAATTACAGTTTTAGTGATTACTTTAAACTGTAGCAGTTTCTCAGTACAGAAAATATACATTGACAAAGCAATTTAAAAGTTTGAAGAAGGCTGTTATAAGAGTCTTATACGCTTTACCAGATATTTTCTTTCAAACGTAAAGCTGTACATAACTGTTTCTAAACAAATTTTAGGAGAACGTCTCATAAAATCGTAATTTGTAATGTGTATGCGGTAGTTAAATTCAAACTATTTTACATACTATAAGATAACATTTTGCTAAAAGTATTTTTAATTCAACATTCTGTTATGAAACAACGGCAACAAAAGAACTGGAATACAAACGTTTTACAATAGATCAGGAACACCGAATGATTACCCAGGAGTAACTTGCTACAGACAGTCGGTGTGTACTCCGCGATTAGTTATACTGCGAGATGGAGAGTGGGTGATTAAAGGTTGATAAAATAAAGGGCACCAAAATCCAACACCAACGGTACCGCAGTAATCCCAAAGACCTACCTCAATGGCTTCGGCTGAGGGTAACCTCTTGTCACGCCTATTTTAATTTTTGAAAAATAAATTGTTGAAGTGTAGAAACACTCTCGATGCTACGCCACTGCTCAGGTAGAAAATTAATAACTTGACAATGTTAGTATCCCGGAAAACCCAATCGAAGAAGGAGTGGATTCTAAACAAATAAATAATAAGCGCCACCGACTTCTAATTTACTAACATCGTCCGAGGTGTAAGATGGGAAGTCTGACCCTCCAGTTGGCTAATCACCTACCTTATCTCTCGTATCTCTCCTTAGATAAACTTAGTTCTTTATAATCGTCGATAAAGAAAAGACAAGTTGCAACTAACTTCGTTTAATTTCTAATTAACACAACCCCACAAGTAGAATTAAAAAAAAACCAGTCCCAATTTTACGTAATAAATAAATAAATAAAATTATTTTTGGGCGAAACTCAAACAACTGAAGGACTATGATTGCGCTTATCGGATCATCATAAGATTAAGGTTTTAGCGCAAAATAACGTTTACGAGAGGCCTCCGTGAAACGAAATCCTGCGTGGTCATAACCGACCAAAAATAGAAAAATTCAATCTGAAAACACATGCAAACGCAATGCCGTCCCACTATCGGAGCACCCTATACATAAACACGTAAAATTGTTCCCAATACAATAAGTTTGATAATGTAATAATAATTAAGGTCTATATATACTTAATTATTCCCCAACATTACAAATCCCGGGCACAATCAAGTTAACGAAATGGTTTATATGTGAAAATAATATACAATCGTAAATAACAAAAGTCACGTCCTCAAAAATATTAACGTGAAATAATATTAAATTCACTTCCCTGTTGCAAGTGTAACGCCTATCTCTGCGAGCAGGTTTCAACGTGGTTATCACCAGAGCCAGCGTTTAGATAGGTCGAGGAAAAACCCATCCCCAACGTTCTCGGCGATGTTTGCGTGCTTAGTTGACCTTCTCAACGGAGTTCCCAACCGAGCGTAGGTATCTTGCCAATCGATGGAAAACTGGCCACAAAAAAAATCTGTTTGGCCGGAATAATCTCTATATTGGAATACTAATTCCTGGAGTTTTTTGACTTCCTCTAAACTAGGACCCAACTCCTGTGCCGTGAAGTGTTAAATCGGAAAACTAATTTCCAAATCGATAACGATTTACCAAAATGTTCACTCACTTGGCACGTATATGTCCGACCAACTGTCAATACTCAAATTTCCGTTCCTGGACTTGTCGTTCTCAAATTTCTCGGTTTCCCCCTCAGTTTTCCGAAACTCCAAAAATATGGGCATAAGACACGGTCGTCTTTCGAAATGTAAAATGCAAAACGGGTTGCTTTCAACCAGGCGCGGAATTCGTTACACTCGTACCTCGAAAAGCAAAAACTTACAGGTCCCGAACATACAAAACAATAATACTCTAAAACGCCAATATAATGCGAATGCTGTAAATAAATCCTGAATTGTCAAAAATACAACAATCATCAAGTGAAATGTTCAAACATCCAAATGAGTTACCCTCTGTATAAATAAATTGAAATAAATGTTCAATAAATCAAATAAATGACGCAATCGTCTATACTGTACAATCCAATAATGCATAAATGTAAGAGCGTACAAGAAAAAATTTTTATAATGAATAAGCAACAGTTTATAACGTAACATTTTTTAGACAACAGTGTCAAAATAACAATTCGAGGGCAAATAGAATTTTGGGCAGAACCAAGTAGAAAATAAATATTCACGGAACGGAGCGCAATCAAGCGGACGAACCCTAAGTTGATAAGGACTGAACCAACATCCACATAAGCTAATCTGGATAATGATCCTAATATTGCGGTAGCCGACGTAAGGCGTGGCGCTCTTAAAAAGTGCAACGCGTAGCAAACAAAAGGGGTAGCGCCTTACATTAAATTTCAAGGTAGCAATAAGTCCGCAGAACTGTCTATAAACTCAAAGAATTAGAACAAATCGAAATTTACCATTGTCTAAAATTCCCGTTGCCGTAACTTTAGTCACCGTCACTACTGTCAACATACAGGGTGTTTGTAAATGACTGAGGATTGTGATGTAGGCAACTTATTATACTCATCAAAACTCACTATACCCTACATCAGAGCTAGAGTCTCCAGTGGCGTACACAGATAAATTGCAAACAATTATCGATATGAAAATAAAAAACTAAATGTTGGAAATGGTGACCATTATTTTCAAGACATAGATTCACTCTTCGCTTCATATTGTCAAAAACATTTCGTAGCTCGTTTGGTGTAACGTTTTCGATTTCAATTCTAATTGCTTCTTCTAATTCATCTAAATCAGCTAATCTATTTCTAAAAATTTTATCTTCTAAGCTACCAAATAAATAACAATCTAGCGGTGTCAGATCAGGGGAACGTGTTGGCTATCTTGCTTGACTTATCAGGCGATCACCATAAAATTCTTCCAAATATTGCAAAGTGATTCTTGCTGTATAGGCTGTGGCTCCATCTTGCTGGAAATAACCCAGTTGCAGCTTATCGTCGTGAAGTAAATTCAGAAAAGGTTCTAAAATAAGTCTTCGATAGTTCTCAACATTGATTGTTTCATGGAAAAATATTGGTTCTATTATTCGTTGTCTTGGCATGGCCACCCACACACCAGTTTTAATAGGATGTAAGTCAGTTTCTACAAAAGTATGTGGATTTTCTGTAGCCCATGTTCGATAATTCTGGCTATTTACATAGCCAGACAAATGAAACCATGCTTCGTCGGTATAGAAAGTCAAATTCAGCAAATCATCATTTAAAGTATTATTAAACCATTGACAATAGTCTATTCTGTGCCCATAATCAATTTCGTGAAGGTGCTGTACAGAGGAAACTCTATACGGATGCATTCTCGATTAAAGATCCACTTCGAAAATGTGCCATTAGAATAAAGGCGTCGTGTTGCTGGTAAATGCCATTCCAATAAATTACAAACTAAAATGTAAATACAAAATTAACCCATAAAATATGCCGCAATGTTTTGTTTTCAATAACTTACCTGTAGGAATAATCATAGCTATTAAGTTATGAAAAGAACTGATTTTATAGAAAAAGCTAGCAGTATACAACGTTAAACGCAAGAAAACAAGAGAAGAAAAATAAATCCGCGACGAACGGCTATGCACAGATTATGTCAGATTAGTAGTGACAGATCCCTAGTGGGAAACCCGCCTTTTCCTCAGTCATTTAAAAACACCCTGTATAAATTTCATTAAAACAGGAACATGTTCCGATAATAATATTTAAACCATAAATAGAAGGAACTGTTGATAGCTGACGTACATCACTAAACTTTTGGCTACATGGAAGGTTATAACTTAATTATTTAAGAGTTTAGAAGTTATGAAGTATGACATAACGAACCCCTCGTCATAATAGTTCGTCCTATGTACGTTTTAATGCGAAGTTTTACAAAAAATTAAAATACGTTTAACGAAATCAAAATAATATAAAATCTATATGGCGTACAGCAAAGTGATCATTCTGTATGACATTTATCAAAATTTAAACAAATCGGAATTATTTACTATTAATTATCTTAAATATGAAAATTACTTGACGCTGGGATAATAGTTCGTCCTGTAGGTTTACCACTGAGTGCTATCACTTTTTCTTGCAATAACAGCATGAATTATTTTGCATGGTTTTTACAAATTTTCTAATTATCCCTGAAGTTGTTTTGTTCTATATTTCAGTGAATTTTCTCACGTAATTGTTCTTATGTTCTTACAGGACGATTGCGTAATTGTCACTTTATTTTCCCCAAAAATGTTCTCTTCGAGACAGATTGGAACTGCGCATCTAAGTTACAATTACCTTTGGAGTGTATCAAGCAGCCCCATCCTGCGGAAAAATGTATTCTCCGTTATCCGAGTCGAGGAATTGAAGGCAGTTGCTAGATCCAGAAAATCTAATTTTTGTACCAAACAATCGTTGTTACGCCTCCCTTGGTAATCTTATGAAAGGTTTGCCCAAATCTTGCTTTGAGATTAGTTACTCCAAATTACAGACACTCATTGTTGGAGGGTTCAATTTTGATGATTTTTAGCCCATTTTAAACGGGTTTTCTTTGTTGAAGATCAATATGGGCTTCTCTTTCGCCTGAGAATTGTTTTATGAGGGTATAATTGCACAACTACATTTGCTACCTATCTTGTAGAATCTATACCACATCTTTTAGGTGCATACTGCAGGTGGAGACAGTGCGTTCTATCTTCACTTCCTAATTCTATATGGTAGTTATTTTTAATGTTCATTCCCGTCTATTTGTTTTTGACAAACCGCTTTAAGATTATTTGCAAAAGAAAAAAAATTAAATACTAACGACCTGTTTCCTTCAAACACTTCGTTGAGCCACGTGCTAAATACTTTTTTACCGTATATTTTATTGTAGCACCTATACGGAATTTTTAATATCGTAGTAATAAAATAGCCAAATTTTACCGCTTCAGCATATTTTTTCATAAGTTGCTGAATATCCGCCCTTAACCGCTCACTACTTGTCATATTCATTATTTTTATACATTTCTTGCTTGTGTCAATAACAACAAATTTTTCGCATGAATCAGGTATACTTATTTTGTAATCGTAAGGAGAAGTCTTTGGAAATGGGAACAGGATTATTGTACTTGTCAATAAAAATCTTTTACGTGCAAAATTATGAATCAGTATTTCAGTAGGATTTGCTGTGCGTTTAATTTCGGTTTTTCCTCGTTTATTTCCGTTAGTGACAACTTCAGTTAGATGAGCCCGTTGTTGTAAAACTATGTTCATTTCAGTAACACTATAAACTAAAGGTACACTCAAGAATGTTTCATTACAGACATTGAATCAATTGAGATCAGGAAGTTCTACAGTTTGCTACGAACAAAAAATACTTCTAAATACTTTTGCGGTTTTGTAGTAACACCCATTTTCCAGATGATTTTCTACATTTGGAGTTGTTGGCAATATTTTAAATCTGTAAAAATTAGAAATAGTTAGACAACAACAATTTCTTTCAGTTTTAATAGATATGATTTACCTTTTTAAAAATTGAATAATGACACTTTCTCCAATCTTTAGTTAGAGGTAAAGACAGTTTTTAATAATTATATATTCAGGTTTCGATACATGTAATGAAAATTCATCATTTAGGTCAACTTATACAGTTAATATTAAGAAAGTGTGTACTCAGGGGAAACTATGAATGTACTTTAGATAAGTCAAACTACTTTATACGACGGTGTATTGAAAAGTGGACCAACTATAGTTTTCTATCAGGAATGGTTAGAATACCCTTCTTTTCATTAAAATATTAGATACAAGCAATAGGAAATTGGATGTTCGAACTGCCTAAGCAATTCTCTTGTATAACCTGCGGTTTGTGTGTACCTACTAGTAGTAGTTAACTTGCAAATCATAGTACAATTACTATTAAAATTAAGCGTGTGCCAAAGATATTCCAGGCATGTTCTTTAATAAATTTGCAATTGAAAGCGGGAAGCACTACCCAATTAGTGAGAAAAATAACACGAAATCGATAATTATAAATTGATAATAAAGAAAATACCATTGATATTTGCTTTTGTATTGTTACAAATCTCCGTTTACAGTTTTTTTATATTAGTTTGTATTTTTGGAGTACTTCATCTAGTGTTACGAATTGTCAACACACTGATAACACATAAAATCACAGAAATTTCAAAATGGTTTTGCTTACAAAACATAATGTAGTATTGTACAAATAGCTTGCTCGGTAGACGAGTTCTATCAATAATGGTGTAATGAATACACATAATTATTATTATTGATCTGTTGTAAATCTAGCGGAACTACAAGAACAAAATATCCAATAATCTATTATTATTGAAATGCTTGGCGTGCTTTAACGGAAAATCATTTAATGGAAACCTGTTTTCATCGTGGTCCATTAAGATTTGCTAAATTACTATAAAATGACACTTCATTGTTGTCATTGTTAAACCTGCAATGCAGCACAATTTGCATTTTAAGATGAACGGTGCACTAGCACGTTACAGGTTCATTATAATCATTATTTTAACAATCCAGGTATCTTACCGACGAATCTGTTTCGAGGAAAGATTGTGTCCTTTACTAGCACAAATTAAGTTGTGAAACGCCTACATGCTTGTCAGTAGCAACTAGGTGGTCATTTTGAATAATTACTCTGTGACTCGCTACATGATTTTGTGTTAGTCGTTACCGAAGTGGCTTAGCAAATGTATTGAACATTATGAATTACAATTAAATGCAAACGGATTTAATATTATTGCAGTTTTGCTTAGATACTTATTTTTAAAAACTGGAGAACATGCAAAGGCATTTCACCCTAAAATTTTGGTTCTGTGCATTTTAGGCTATGAAAATGCGATTTGGAATAAATTTTTAGTGCAGATTTGCGTATAATAGTTGTTTATTTTATAGTGGATATGTGTATATTGCATATTTCGGCTGTTTTGAGTCATTTTAAGTTCATATTAGACGTTTTATTTATCTAAAGGCATTTTAAAAACATGTAAGTTTCGGGTGAAAGCTAAGTAATTTCTCAGTTCTTGCAAAACTTACAATTCCACATTGTTTGCTCTTTTAATAATCCTAGAAATCCTAGAAAATTGGCGTTGGACCTGGGTGGTTGTTAAATTGAGGGTGCATACTGCCACGTACTGTAAATGAGCTCACTTAAATAAAATCCAATTTTGCTCTTGTCTTGCATTTCTGTAGCATAACTTGCAAACTGGTGGTTTTCTGAAGAGGAGAGTATTAATGGATTTGCTGCACTTGAAACTGAAATTCCTGTGCTGGGAGCTGCAGTTAAAAAATTAACGGTGAATTTGCTGCTACTTTAAAGCAGAACGAAGGGTATAGTGAATTAAAAGCAATGACTGGCAATGACTGGCATTTTGACTGGCGTTGACTTTAAGGAATTTTTAATTTATACAGATCCTCATTTTGTGTGTTATTTTAGGTATGATCTTGTGAAATACAGAATGCGTTAAATAGAAAGAAGCGTATATGAACCTGAAAGTGAAACACCCGTGGTGCGATCTGTATGTTACTAAAAGAATTCGCTTATGATTTACAAGAATATAGAAACTGCTTGAAACCTTCCAGGGGACAGTCTGACGTATTACTAGATAAAGTAGATCCTTCCATTAAACAACGAATACTGTTTTTTTTTATATATATTTATTGTCGTAGGAATTCCATAAGCGTTTTCGATTTCTATGTATATTCTTGTGCATATTTTACCATCGTGTCTTCACCCCAGCGCGTTGCTATTTTTTATATTTGCACCTTGCGAATTAAGCATATGTATTAAATACTTCAATTCCGTCTGCAACATCGATGAGTGGATTGAGTAGCTTAACGATGTTGCCGGTCCCAGGCCCGGATAAAGGAGGGTTGTGGCGTTTGGACAAGCAATCCAACCCACGTAAAACAACTTGTAGAAACAGAACTAGAAAGGCGTTAAAAGATAACAATCCCCGGATGGAAATCCATACTTCCCAAGAGGAGCCCCATGGAATACAGAGGGAGGGAAGGGTGGAGTGTGATATATAGAGAATGAAACTGGACGTGGTCTTATTGACTGAAACAAAAAGAAGGGAGGGCAAAGGAGAAGAAAAAATTGGTAATTATTCTCATATATGGAGTGGCATAGGAAAAGTGAAAGACCTCAGCAAGGAATATCAGTCCTAATCAAAAACAAATGGAGAAATAAAATACAATCATGGGAAGAAATATACGAAAGATTAATCGAAATAACGATTACGATGTTTGGACAAACAATTGCAACAATTGGAATATATGGACTAATGACGATGCAAAAGAAGATAAAAAAATAGCTTCTTCGACAAACTAGAAAACAGTCTAGAAGATATCAACAAAAAACACGAAGTGATATTAACCGGCGATTGAAACTGTAGAGTTGGAAGTGCGAGGAATAATCCAGTAATAGGACAATATGTCGAAGAAATCAAGAATAATAATGGAGACAGGTTGATCGAGTTGTGTAGAGAACACAAATATATGGTGGCAAACACATTCTTCAGACATAGAGATATACATAGATATACCTGGGAGCAGCCTAGCAGAAATGTATAATCAATTATAGACTTGGTACTGGTCAAACAGATAGAATATTAATAGAAAAATATGTCAGAGTGTACCATAAAGCAGAATGCGGATCGGACATCACATGGTGGTGGGCAAATTTATTTGTAATTGTAGACCAAAAAACAAAAACCAAATAATTATAAACAATGAACAGCTACAGGAATAAAACAGTACTACTATAAAACAGAGTTACTACATCAGGATAGCATAAAAATACTATACCAAATACGTCTCGAAGAAAAATTAGACCTAGACATGCAAGGATCGCGCACAGAAATGTACGATCATATGGTAAACTCCATTAACGCAGCAGCCTAAGAAACATTAGGGATAGTAGAGAAGAAAAACTCTCAACCTATGAAGTTAACTGAAAAATTAGAAGACATCATAAAAAGTAAAAAACGAGCAATTGGCTAAATAACAAGAATAACGAGATACGAGGAAACTATGAAAGATGGAAAAAGTTAGTTAACAGAGAAATAAAAGAAGAACAAAAGGAGACATGGAATAACTTATGCCAACACATTGATAGTACTTTAGGTTATGGTAGATGTACTGAAGCATGGAGAGCTATAAAACACATGCGGAGCAATACAAGGAACAAAACGAACAAGACAGTAATAGTAATATCACCAGATCAATGGATGGATCATTATAAAAGACTACTATAAGAGGAACGAGAACAATACCAACAGGAGGAAACCATAAACTACGCATGGGCAGTCACGAAGAAATACAAGCAGAAGATGTAAAGAAAGCCCCGAAGAAGAACAATAATGCACCATGGCCAGGCGGGATTAAGATAGAATTATTGAAGTATGGTGGGAAAAAAGTGATACATTTCCTGACGAAGATCTTTAGAAAAATTGAACATGGGGAAAATGTCCCAATAGAATGGAATACATCATATATATCTTCTATATTTAAAAAAGGGTTAATAAAAATTGTGGTAACTATAGAGGTTCAAGTGTCATCCCTTCAACGGCGATGAGTCTTTTTTGAGGTTTCTTGATGTGCTTCTCGACTGGACTATGTTTTTGAGTGCGTGGAAGCTTTTGTTCCGGCTGCTATTCTTGTTTTACTATCCTCGCTTGTTTTGGTATTGTTTGTGATTGTGCTTCCTAGGTATTTAAATTCTGAGACATTGTGGATTGTGTGGTTATCTATTTGTCTATTGTTTCGTTCTCTTCTTATGTTTCTGGTGTTCAGCATGTATTTGGTGTTCGGTTCTTTTTCTAGTTCGCGGTATGCTGTCCTTAGTGCTTGTTCTGTTCGTACTAGGATCACCACGTCATCGGCAAATGCTAAATGTTGGCAGCTTCTCTTGTATATGTTTCCTCCTGGTTTTGTGTCTATAGAATTATTATACAGGTTATAAATTGTTTGCATTGACAAAAATACGAAGCACCGCCTGGTACTGTAATGTAATTTGGAGTAATACCTAGTACCTTCAAGGTAGTGCGAAGTATCATTAAACAATTTGTAAGTTGATTCTCTCAGTGGTTATAGAAATGTAAGATTATGATGATTACACAAACATTCATTGACAATGCAACCTGTAAAAGTGACGCCGCAAAGTTTGAGCGAAAGTTTTGTTTCAAGTTACACAAAAGCGTTCAAAACAAAGCAGTAAAAGATTTTGTTAGCTACGATTCTTTAATTTTATGTTAATTGTGCCCTTTCAAAATTTGCATTCGACATAAGAACTTTTAGGACCCTATTAACCTTTACACTTCAATCATCCAGAACTAACGTAAATTGTTCTAACGACTTTTCCTTAACGGCGTTATAACAGAGGTTCGCAGTTTCGTGGTCGCACAAGGCGTTTCTTTTAGATAGCTAACACTGCGACTTTTTTCTTTCTTTAAGAAGTTGTTCATGGATACTGCGAAGTATGCAGTTCGTAAACGATAGTAGTTAAAACGCTTAAATTAATGGCCATGTTAATTTACCCCAAATGGAAAAAGTATTATTCATATTGCTGTCGAATGAATTTATATGAAAGTGTTGATTCATCTATGTTTAATTTTTCCTCGATTAAAATTCAAACTAGATACCAGTAAATTTATTAAGTTTTTCAAGACGACATTTTTTCAAAGATAGTTTTCACTAACGATACACTAAAAATGAACTTTTCAATTCACTTAACAAAATAGTAATCAAGAGATAGACTGTTTAATAATACATTCTACGTTTTAAAACTTTGCATTTGCGTCGATATCACTAGAAAGAAATAAGGGAAGGCCATCTATATTGTCCCACCCCTTATAAGTGGTTGGCAACTTAATACACATAAAGCATAGCAACACAATACATACATGCACCTATTGCAGCATCTGAGTTTATTTAATTCCTCTTAGTATAGATCATAGTTTCCTTGTGTCCAGTTAATCTCTTACTGTAGTAATTATTAGTTTAACTAGTATTAGTTACATTAGTATTAAGAAGAAAACTACCCATTGGTGCGACTGTACTATAGTAAAAAATAAACCAGTGAAAAACAACAAAAAATAAATAGCCACGTTTTATTTAATTCCGTAAATGTTAAAAATTGCATCCTTCACTTCCATGTATTTTCTAATTTGTTTTATTAACGATCTTCGGACACGAGCACTCGTGTCAGCTGTAGATGCCTCGATCACAATTCCACGATAGTAAACAGGACTGCCATCACGTTAGTACTAATGTTTTTGTTGTACATTGAGATTTATACTCCCCAACAAACTATGTAAAATGCTTTGTAAGAAATCCAAGTAACGTTCTCCAGTTAAATTTTCATGGAAGAAGTGTGGTATAATAACCTGTTGTGTCACACCAAACACTTACAGACTTTACTTTTCCATATGGGTAACACGTATCCAGTGCAGATTTTTTGTGCCAAATTCACTTTATCATTGTTTGAGAATTTTGCCTCATCGCTAAATACAATTCTTCTAACTGAAATTCTAATATCCACATTTGTGCTTGGATTTCGTTTGCTTACACTTACTATCTCTAACATTTCTAACTCATTTGCAATGTTCGAAATCGTTCTGGCCCTACATCTTCTAGAATTAGTGAGTTTACCTTCGTTTCTTGAAGACGTTTCAAGGCGCCTGAATAATTTTTAGGCGGTGGTTTTCTAGTTGTATAGCGCATCGTATATAAACTGCGGAATGCAGTCGAATTTCCGTGACATTCACCAAATAAGAACGAAATCTGTTTTCAGGTTACTTGAAACATAAAATTTAAGTACACTGGCAGCTCGACTTAATAATGTTATCAGTAGACAACATATTGAAATTTAAATAAATTTGAGAAAATGTAATTTTGGTAGCACGCTATAAGTTATGATGATGGCAATTCCGTCATTGAATATCATTTGCTATGCAATGTCTTATAGCAGTAATCAACAAGAATTCGGTTAATTGCTTAAATTCAACATGGATTAGGTTAAATACAACAAAAGACGATAACTCTCGTAATTACCTATATAGAAATTTAAGTTGTGAGATTACCGCTATTTTCTAGGAAATAAAATACTTGAATTTGATTTGATGTAAATATTAAATTGAGTTATCTAAGATTTATTCTTGAGCGTAAAATATGCGCTACGAATTTTTTTATTAAAACTAAATTTGTTGATTTTTCCACCCGTTTTACTAACTACATGTTATAATGTGAATAGTTCTACATTTACATTTGTAAGGTATATGTGCTGAAAACACGAAACCTTTCGCAGGTTCTCGTGAAAATTGCAGATTACCCGTATATTCAATAGATGGCGGGTGTATGCTGCATTCTCTAACGTACACAAAGTACAGATATCCGTAATAATATGAAAATTGTGTTTTAAGGTGCGTTACTTATAAATCAGTTAAAAATAATTGGATGGCGGTGACAGTACTACTAAATAGTGAACCAGGAATACTATGGCTTAATTTATGGTGTAGAGTAATTAAGGCAAGCGTTGCTTTATGTTTACCAAAGAATATTTGGCAAGTACATGCTGTAATGTCTAGATACTTAAATGTTTTAGAAAGGAAGTAAACACGTGACACAGAATATTTTAATAAGAATAGGCGAGATGACTACCCACGTTATAAGCAATGTAATTTTGTTTAGCTTCGGGCTTTCTTTTTTATATTACAGCTGTGATACAAAAACACATTTTTTTCATTTAACATGATAATAAAATTTTGTCACGAAATCAAATTTTCTTAAGGTATTTTTAGTTCAACGTGCGATACAGATTCGTTCTATATACTACTGAGTTTAGGAAAATAAAATTAGCAGTGTGGATATTTGAAGATCAAACACCAAAGTAGTCATGCTAGTTAATGTTCGTTTCTATTTACGAGGGGAGTTTTTTATGTTATCTACCTAAGTATGGGAAATGACAACATGATGAATGCAAATGTAACTGTAACCTATGAAAAAGAACCCGATATTCTAAAGGCAGAAGTAGAGAGAGCAATAAGAAAAGTCAATGGCAATAAATCCGCAGGCCCAGATAAAATCACAGCAGAAACGTTGAAATTAATGGGAGAAATAGGAGATATTACACTCCTTATGCCAGAAGATATGGAAAACAGAGACGTGCCCAACAGAATGGTGTGAATCAGTATTAGTCCCTATTTACAAAAAGGGTTCGCCAAGAGACTGTACAAATTACAGAACAATTGCGCTTATATCGCATGCAAGTAAAATTCTACTGACAGTCATAAATGAAAGATTAAAATCCGTGCTCTTATCAAACGTTTCAGATGAACAGACTGGATTTATGCCCGGAAAGGGAACAAGAGAACAAGTACTAAAAGTACGGCAAATCATTGAAAAAACCAGAGTTCAACACTAAAGTTTATATATGTTTTATTGACTACATAAAGGCCTTTGACAGAGTAAAATGGGAAAAACTCTGGCGAATACTAGAAGAAATGGGAACGCCACAACACCTAATTAAGTTGATACGCAATTTAAACGGGAACAACTCAGCAAGAGTAAAGATAGAAAATACACTACCGAAGTCAATGAAATCCGAAGTTGGAATACGACAGGGATATATAATGTCACCGATACTATTTAATATATGTATAGTGAATATGTAATGCGAGAAGTAATGGAGGGATGGACAGGTGGGATATCAATAGGTGGAAGAAAGATCAATAATCTAAGGTACGCCCACGATACAACAATAATTGCGGCAGACGAAGAAGAATTAGGAATGGTCATGGAATAAGAATAAGTAAAGACTTTGGCCTTGAGCTCAACAGAAGCTAGACCACCCACCATAGCTGGCTTTGAAGTAACAAGGAGCTTCATATTCCTAGGATCGATAATAACGGACACGGGAAATTGCGAAAACGAAATAAAACGAAGAATAGCCATGGCAAGAGATGCAACCACGAAATTGACTAAAATATGGAAAGACACTGTGATATCAAAGCAAACCAAACTCAAGCTGGCTTTTCCAATTGCAACATACTGAGCGGAAACGTGGACAATAAAGAAGAATGACATGAAAAGAATTGATGCGTTTGGAATGTGGGTATACCGCAGAATTCTAAGGATCGCATGTTCGTAACACCGTACAAATGAGTCCGTAATATCAGAGCTCAACATTCAAACACGGCTATCCACCAGAATTAAAGAATCCCATCTGAAGTACTTTGGGCACATAGCGAGACGAATCAATGACTTGATTACATTAGATAGTGCCACCATGCCCTCATAGGGAAAATTACTGAGGAGAGAGAAATCTAAATATGAAGAAAATAAGTCAGAGAACAAACAAAATTTTATTTTTCAACATAAGAAACATTAACGGTTACACATTTTTCCAACGTTTACCTAATAACGCTATGCCTTCAAAAAAAAAAAATTCTTTTGGTAACTCTGGAAAATACAACTCCACAGAGTTCTTCAAGTCCTCATGCGTCAAAAAGCGACGCCCTCTCAAATGTTTTTTGAGTTTTGGAAGGAGATAATAGTCATGGGAGGCGAGGTCGGGACTGCATGGTGGATGCTATAATTCCTCAAAGCCCCATTTAAAAATTGCATCTTTAACGAATCGTGCTTTATGCACTCTGCAGTTGTCGTGCAGGGGCACAGTCTTCTGGGCAAAATTGTGAGGTCTTTTCTCGCGTGCAGCTGATTTCAAATTGACTATTGTTTATTTGTAGATATTCCCCGTTATTGTAAACCCTTTTGGCATATACTGAACCCATAAAATCCCTTCAGCATTCCATAAAACTGTGGCCATCATTTTTAACGCTGAGAATTGCGTCATCGCCTTCTTGGGTGGTGGACAGCCCTTATGAAGCCATTGCGTGGAGTCTTGTTTAGTCGATGAGTCCCAGTGGTGCACCCAGGTTTAATCCCCAGTTACGATTTTAAAGAAGCCCTCATCTTGGGAGAAAGCCGCCAAATTATCCTTGCAAATTTGTCGCCTACACAATTTTTGTTCAGGAGTGAGCAACCCGTGAATCTACTGTGCTGACAACTTGCTCATTCACAAATCTTCAAGAAGGATTTTAAAAACAGATGTTTGTGATATACCTGCTTCTCTTGCAATAACTGAATCTGTCACTCTGTCACTCGTAGTGCGCGTGCACTACATTTATCGGGTCGCCTTGCTTGGGGTGATGTTTTTGTTATTGTTTAGTTAGTTACGGCTCTTCCGCATCTTTTACGGCATCGAATAAGCAACACGTCCTCCGAAAGCTTGTTTTAATCTTTGTATTGGAGTCTGGAATCTTACCAGATAACAATAACAGCAAATCTTCAACTTTCTTTATGTGTTTGTGCTTCAAGAGGTCTTCCGCACTTTAGGTCATCCTGAATGGACTCCCTGTCCCATTTGAATTGCTCACACCAAAATGTAACTTGAAAATAGGACGGGCAATTTTCCCCATACACAGCCACCATTCTCTCATGGATATTCTTTGGATTATTGCCTTCTTCCGATAGAAATTTTATGATGCTTCTGTGTTCAAGTTTTATATCACTCATTTTTGCACCTCTAGCTCTATACAGAAATGACAAATCTTAAGCGAGTTGTATCAAACTTGGAAGATATACGCTAAAATGTCACAGAGACTTGACATAATAAAATTTTCACGATAGCATTTTGTTTCCATAGCTAGGTAGATAACATAAAAAATTCTCTTCGTACTACATGCAATAAAATTTAACCATGTGAAAGGATAAACAGTTATAATAACTGTAACACACGGCTGATCGATTCCGATATGGAAATTACAAGGGAAATCAAAATCAGCTCGTTGATTTTGAAGATATTGTTCAGCAATTATGATTGTTTCTTCTTCTAAATAAAATGTAATATTGTTGTAAAATATCTTTGTATATTATGTATATTTTAAGTTTTAGGGGCAGGCAGGGACAGATCTGCATTAATAATATTAACATTACCGTGGATGTCAACGTTAATATTAATATTGTGAAGTAAATGTATGGCAAACACTGTATAAAATGTGAAGCGATTGCAGTATTGTTCATATTTATAAAAATTAAATTTAATTGCTTTGGTGTATTAATGTTTCATAGCAATGGTAAATATAACATATGGTTGAGAATGCAGTATACCGACTGGATGATAAAAGGCCGACTTCGGTTTTAATCAAGACTGCATTGTGATGGTTAATATACCAACAAAAATACTGCATATCATAGCATCAGTCAATGCTACATATATTTGTGGTACTTATTATAAAATCGTGAGAGATTCGTTGGGTATTTTGGAGTTTAATAGTTTGTAAGGTTATTCTGTCCCATCACCGAGATTTACAGAAGCGGTAACAGCTATCAAAGGTACTGTTGACAACTGATATGCGAAATTAGTATCACAATGAAGTAGCCAATCTCTACTGACACGTTGATCGTTGTAATACCACTTCGAAAGGCACTTTAATTCGAGGGGTCGTCGCAATTCAATCTGTATGGTTAATTTTCAATAAGTAACTATAATATTGTTAATAATGTAACAGATTTTTAGTTTATTTATTATGGTATTTCGATGTGGCTATGTATTATTATCACAAGCTTTCGATCTTAAATTAATCAATTAAAAACTTGTTGATTGTTTCTTGCCTTACTTCGTGGAAAATGTAGATTCTGACTTGGGGTCGACGTATTACTACGTAGTTTATACAAATCTTGTGCTGGAACTCATCAGACACAATTTCCCAATCCGGTTTGCAACCGTGGTATCTTAATGCTTCTTCTTCTCTGGAATTTCTGCAATTCGGATTCGACGTTAAACTGTAGGTCCCCCGTGTTTCTACCTTAGCGCTAAGGAGGAACGCGCGAAGCTGATACTCAACAATGAAAAGACGAAATCTGTTAATTAAAATGATATTTTTTAGAACATGCTAGATGTTTTAAACACTTCAGTTTTTAAGGAAAATATGAAAATACCGTATTAATTTGCTGTTTAATATTTACTCAGTGCGTATTTTACATTTTCGCTACTGTAATTAAATATCGACCGTTTAACAGAGCTATGTTCTTTAATATTTAAACAATTCGTTGCCTCGTCAATAACATTTTGAGCGATCTTCTCTGAATAGCGCCACCCGGAAATAATGTAGTGTGATCGATTCTTCCCAATCAATCGTAATCCATTCACGGCTAGGTATGTCTTTACTATAAATATTATTTGAATAAAACGTAATGTATATACACGTATAAAGCATATTAATGCAACTAATTATTATTGACTTTATATATTTAGCAAATTCAATGTATAACATTCACATTTTCCGGAATCGATTTGGCTACTATCTTTATGATTACAAAATTTACCAATTATTATTTTGCTGGAGTTTTGATTCATAATGGTAATAGTAACAAGAGAACTTGTTTCTATGCGTGCGACTTTGTGTAATCTTAAATACGTAGTATTCAAGTTAGAAAATGTACAATAACCATTGAAATTTAGGATAAGTGTTTTTGCTGCTAGAAATAGAGGAGAATCTTGCCGTTCTGTAGTTTTCACATAGATATTGGGGAAAAAACCATTATGTACCTATACTAACATCGGATTTATTTCTTATAACAGTAATCTAAATATATTTATGTAAAGACTACGAATTCCCGAAATACTAAGCTTCTGAGAATTATTAGGAAAAACGGTTAGAGGAACTAAATATACTACTAATGGGACCTCTGGCAATTTAATTAAAAAAATTGTTATATTATATTGCTATTTACTCTAAATTAACTGTCACCAAGGTATTTAAACAACGAATACAGTTTCTGGATTTAGAAGTTCAAGTAATATCTTGAGTTATTACAACTCTGCAATAACAAAAATCAACTTGTAAGATATAGCTTAATGTTTTCACAAAGCACCACAGTTGAAAGTCGTATGTGGCATAATTAATTTTGTCTAGCATTGCATATACGTAATATTTACAATTTATGAACATGCTATATTAGTACTACTTGCGAGAAATACAAATAGCGGATCGAATACGAAGATAACCTCTAATTCTGCACCGTTTATTCGAAACTTAGCTTATCTAGGAAGTTGTGACTTAGGCAGTTGTAAATTAATTGGTACCGCAGCAGTATCCAGATATATCCAAAATGTTTGTTTAAATTACATTTTGATGGGATTGTTGCTACTAAGCTATGATAATAATACTTCCAAATATCGGACGATCAATAAGTCTTTTGATTCTGGCTGGTGTGGATTGTAAAGAGCACGTCTGTACAGTCTCAGACGTCATAATTGATTATTTATTTGACTTAAGTCAAATTTAATTTAACTTAAAACAGAAATTTAGTTTCGAATTATTTAACGTAAAAAGCTTACTCAGGAGTAAAAATCATTTATAGTGAAGTCTTATTTTCGCTGTAGTCAAGGGAATGAAAACGGAAACTGAAATTATTTCGTCAATGCTTATAAAGACGAATTTCGACAAAGATTTCCAAATTTTGTGATAAATAGTTTTACTGAAGTTTTGAGAATAGTAGGGTGTTTTGAAGAAACCGTTTTGTAAATCGCATACCAAGAACAGGAAGATCTCCTGGTAAAACTAAAAATGTCGAATATACAAGAAATATAATCCAGACGATCCAACAATCCCAGTATGACGGTTATCTCAACAATATGATGTAGGTATAGGATTGGCTTAGAGTTATTTCGCAAGACCTGCAAATGCGCCCATATACATTACGAATGTACCAAGAACTGCTATTTCTACATTATTTAATAAGTAGGTACATTTTGCCAATGGTTTTACGAAAATCTAAATATTGATGAAGTTTTTAATAAAACATTTTTTACTCACGACTTATCATAACATCCTAAAACACTGAATAAAATCATTTCCTTAAGAAGGAATTTCTGAATCTAAAATAGATAATCCTAAAGCACATTACATACTCTTATGAAAAATCGCATTACTTCGCCGAAACTGATTTACATCATTTAAAAATTGGAGCATGAATAGCTGTATCCAGAAGGAGAATCAATGGTGCAATTTTTTCTGGCGAAATATGTAAACGGAGAAAACCATCGCAATAATATTCTTGAGCTGTTTATAAACCAACTTCAAAATGGTTATGTCCTACAATATTCTGCTAGAGTGCTAGACCATATGTTGCACGAGATACTCTGGAATATCTGCTAGAATTTTTCGATGGTAGACTAACTAGTAAAAACAAATTTGCTCTAAAATCGTGGAGTTCGACACTGTAATATTATTTTGTGCTTCCATATCTAAACAATTCAAGTTTTAAAACTCCAGTACACACCATAGAAAACTTACGAGACAAGTTTATCAGACAATCGCGACTAATTTAGGTAAATTCGCTGATACCTACATGTTTTCGAAAACATGAACGCCGGATCAATTTATGTTTAAATGTTGAACATTTTAAGCATCTGTTGTAGTAACTTAATTAAAAGAATTTGATCTGCTATGTTTCATATTTTTATATTATTAATTTTATTGATTTATCACATTTAAAATACAAATGTTAATCTTCTTGGGAATATCTCGCTTTTAATAATGATATATTCAAGGATAAATTATATAAAGCCAGTACAGATAAGCGATTTTTAATCTATAGCCACCTAGGATTTAAAAACTTATTGAACACACGCTGTCAAGGGTGTATCCAGCTCAAAACAGAAGGGAGGGGGCAGCCTTCTGAATCCAACTTCTCTCATGGGGGAAGGGGTCCATAAGGGGGGGCATGCAATAATACACAATTACAAAAGGAAAACACTATTTATTAATAACATTAATTCTTTAATTTAATTGAACAGTACTTTGCGAGGAATAGTTGCAAATTTTCTAACTACAGCTTCCGCCAATTGTTCCTTGTTTGCGAAATCCCATTGACGATGAATGCTTAGCATGGCTAACCCATTTAATCTATTTTCACCAATACTGCTTCTAAGCCATGTTTTAATTCGGCGAAGGGAGCTGAATGAACGCTCTATAGTGCTTGTTGTACAGGGCTGTGAAAGCCAAATCAGTAGTGACTTTCTAACTGTTGGAAAAAACAATTCGCTCTTTTTAAAATCTCGATGATATCTGCCGTTTCTTTTACCCCATTACACATTTTGAACCACAATTCCCTTTCTTCTTCGATGCCTTCCAAATTGTAAAAAGTTGCACAAGATGGAAATATGTCTATCAAAATGCAGGCGATTTGTCTGCAGAAAACCTAACCTAACCTAACCTAACTGTAAATCCATCTGTGAGAAGTCACAAGAACTACAACCTGTACGTGTATAATACACGTACAGGTTGTAGTTCTTATGACTTTTAACAGATGACGCGAGGGTATCTATTTCGTAATTAAATTCTTTCAAAATATTGGCATACCAACAAGCAACTACGAGGTGTGTTAAATTGAAACTCAACTTTGCTTTATAAAAAATTTATTCAAAAATTTAATTACAAATAATTGCCGTCACAGTTAAGGTACCTATCTCATTGTTTTTCTAACCAACGTATTCTTGTGCTCCTAGAATTCTTGTGGCTGCTGATTGAAGGAGTCTTTTACGGCTATTTGTACTTCTGCGTCAGACCCAAAATGCCGACCTTTTAACGCCTTTTTCAGCGGTGCAAAAATATGGAAATCGCAAGGCTATCGATCCGGGCTATAGGGTGAATGCTCTGAAACCCTCCATTACTTTCGTTGAAGATTTTCTTTTACCACGTTAGCAACATGAAGCCTAGCATTGTCGTGCATTCAAATGACCCCACGCGTAAGTTTTCCTGGACGTTTCCGTCTTATTGCTTGATGAAGCTTGTTCAAAGTTTCATTGTACAGATTTCCATTGACATTTACTCCAGGATACTTAAACTCTATCAACAAGGGTCCCTTATGATCGAAAAAAAAATGTTAACATCATCTTGCCTGCAGCAGGTTGTGCTTTAAACTTCTTCGGTGGTGGTGAACTTGAATGTTTCCACTGTATCGACGATAAATTACTGGATGGCTCCTGGTAGTGGCACCAAGTTTCGTCACCAGCAACTATTGACAGAAGAAAGTCATCACCATTTTGCCTATAGTCTGTGAGGTGTTGCAGAGATAAGCCCATTAGCAAGAATTTTTGTTCATTTGACAAGAGACGAGGAATCCATTGCTAACAAACTTTGTGTTATCCAGATTACGAACAATACTATGGACAGATCCTACACTCGCACCAACAATTTCTGAAATTTCTCTAATTGAAATTCGACAATTTTCTCTAATATGGTCTTCCACACATTCCATATTGGTTTCTGTTAATGCAGTACACCGTAGTAGATTATAGTTTATAGTGTAACCTGGAGAACGAAATTTGATCCACGCCTTATAGCTTTTTTAGATATTCAAGGAGCCATACCTTTTAGTTTGTTTTACACAGGTGTAGGCATCTATGGCTTGTTTATGGACATGCAGTGAAGAAGTGTTCGCAACTCTATTTCACAAAAGCAATCAGAGATCCTACTATCTAGGTTTTCAGGTACTGAAAAAGTAGTTCCAGCTGAAAACTTCAAGTTCAAAGAACTTTTTAAATACCGTATAGTTTCATGAAAAATACGTAATTGTCAGGTTGGGGTCCGGTATTGCGTGTTTATGATAGACTCCAGAACGGCGCCATTTGTACAACAAACCGATACTATTATTATCCCTTCAAATACTTATCCAACAATAACTCTCTCTAAATAGGCTCGAGTCCGGTACGTTTACGTCAGTTGATGTTAAAGGACCAAGCGAGGTGTGCATTATTATTGCATGAACACGTATCCGATAGCTTAACATATAATGTAGTTCGATTCAAACTTTACTAGTGGCGAGAATGATCAAATTAGCATCTTCTGCAGGATTCAAACGGGGCTTTATTAGATAATTGTATAAATATTGGTTTCAGGATTTGTTCCATAATATACAGAATGAGTCTGTTAAGAGCAATCTGCTAACATTAACACTAAATATAATTTAAATTAAAGAATGAAATTTCCTTGCTGGGAATAGAAATCGGGATTTTCGCGTGAGAGTCTGGCGTTGCAACACATCCACTGATTTAGACTCTCGTTGTTTCGCGTCACGATTACATATAATAGTGCTACTTCGCTAATAGGGTTGTTCCTTTATTTTAAATTTAATTGGTTTGAACTAAGCAAGTTAACGTCCTAGTAACTGCAATCGATAACTGTTGACACAAACTGATTTGTAAATACGTAAAGCCGTCCATCTGGGAGGCCAGTATCAGTGCAACTCTGTTATCTGAGTATGTGATATTACTTAGACGAACTTTTGTTATATTTTAGAATTTACAGTAATACCGCACTAGTTTGCACTGATGGACATTATTCAGAAGATTTTTAAATATTTCAGAAGAATTCTTAAAGCAAACGAATTAAAAATAATAGGGCACTATAGAGCACAATGTTTTATGGCATTATCAACACTAAAAGTTTTAATTTATGAAAAAAATTAATTTTTATGAACAACTTAAAAAATTGTTTAATGTTTGTGTTTGGAGTTTAGTGTGCGCGGCATCTGTAAATAACAGTTGCAACGGATAATTTACCAATGCCGCTAAACATTTTGTTAAGAATTTTTGAAAGAGTGTGAAGTGAGAACATGTGTGAAATGCAAGGAAAGTATTTCCCACTACTTAAAAAATTTTATATTTAATTAGTAAGTGTTTGGTATTCAGGATCATTACAATCTGCAACAGAAACATTTCTCGTAAACGGTTGGCTTGGGGAGCCACACTGATTAAGACTTTTCAGCTTGTTTTTGTTCCGGAAATATCCAGAAAAGTTCCAGTAATCTTAATCTCTCTTAATGATAGCCGAGAAGAGTCGGCTCGACGGCCAGGTATAGAACCTTTTACAATCCAGGTCGGATTAAACAGGGAATCGACAAAGAATCCTGTGCTAATTTTATGCTAAAAATTGTAGTGGTTGAATTTGAAATTGAATTTATTATAGTATTTGGTATTACAGCAATGTCTTCATCAGATATATAATATTGTATGTGAAAAAACATCTAACAAAAATATTCATCTTATAGTTTATTAATTCGATTTGTACATGGAGGAAGATACAACAAAATTAGGCCTCTCAAGAGAATACAACAATAAAGAGTCGGATGTGGACAAATATTTAAGGTATATTTTTGGTTTGCTTCTTATTGATTTTATCCAAGTTGGAAACTGTTTTGCCCTAGATTTTTCGGCCATTCAATGAAAACATCAGAAAGTAATACAATTCGCCGATTTTCTCTCTCTCTCTCTCTCTCTTTTGGTTAACAATTCTAAGGATTGGTTTGTTGCAACAGTTAGTAGAAAATTATACAACAGAAGATGCAATACTTTCATTTATGATTTGGGAACAAAAATATAGCAACTTTCTTAGAACAACGATAAACTACATGTCTACTGAGCAGGACTTTTCTCTGTTATCAAAATGGATTAGAATTTTCTTGGCAGAGATGCCAAATCTGCCCGGGACTCCACGCAACCCTGTACTTAGTCCTTATCCAGATTAAAAAAGATTGTTGGGACTCTCCTCGGTTCTGCCCTTTTGTTCATAGCTCTCTAAATATTTAATTTTATTTTCATCAACTTGTTGATTTAGAATCGTAAAATTAGTAATATTAGTAACTATATTTAAAAGCTGTTTATGTTTAGACAGGGTTTGGTAAAGGCAGGTATAATATACAAAACAGTTTCGCTTGTTTTCGATGCTCATAGGAGTACAAAAATACATTAACCTTTTATTGACAGTTTGTAATGTGTATCACTAAAAACGAAGCATAATAGTTGAGAAATAATTTGACAATGTCAATAAATTTTGCAGGAGGTTGTAAGAGGTTAAATATTCAGGGGTCCTAAATGTAGTGCTCTGGTCTACAGCCTGTGTTGTGTAGTCCTTCTCATCACCCGGACTCACTATATCACCTTCAGGGAATTAGGTGCACAACCTGTGGCACTGTCCACAGCTTTATCACATATCACTGGAAGTTCAATACTACATAACTTCTAAAACTTATTTTCCTTTTGCATGTTAACGCGCAGGTTGCTGTAGTTTGAATGTTCTCGGATTAGAGTTAACACACATCGAATCCCATTAGCTTACTCTTTTATCGATGTACTCTTTTTTTGTTAAGGTGACTAGTTAGAAATGTATTAAAATACCAGCAGCACAATAATGCTGTTTCGGATACGCCTCAAAAAGTTTAAATAACTATGTTTTTGATTTTATACAATATGAAAACTTATTATAATAAAGGCTGGATAATTCCGAGTTATAATAAGTGCGATCGGAAGGAAATTTTTTTTGTAATTTTACAATCAACTTTAGTAGACCTAATAGAAGTACTATAAAACATGCTGAAATGGGCGTTTTCTATTGTCACCATGTCTACGTTAACAGGCGACCTTTCTACATAAAATCTATTAACAAATAGACAACATATCTAAGATAAAGTAAAGAAAAGCTATCGAACAAATTATAAAATCTGGTAAAGGATCGTCAAAACTAGGATAATAATGTGATAAAATCAAGTTTATTATACAAATATGTGAACTTAGGTTAGTGATTCATTTCACCTTATTATACCAATTTATTTGGTAGTACACTAAACGCTTATCTTTTTACATCGGCTAGAGTTTGGTTTTGAGCGATTAGATAGATGGCCCTAAACCTCGGAAAAAATAGGAAGAGATATACAGGGTGAATAGAAAGTAAGGAACATCGATGCTACAGCCTTAAATATCTTTACGAAAAAAGTTTCTAACAAAAGTTTCCTATCAAGTTATTTGCCACAATTTGGTGTTTTTAATTTTTTTTTACTGCTACTGTTCGGATGCTTTATTTGGGTTTTGGTCTTAAAAAAGGGTTGATGAACCGGTTTTTGTGAATCTGCATTTGCATTTCTCTCCACCCCCGTGTGCCCTGACACC
>JABXWE010019859.1:0-23362 GCA_014611495.1 Limonius californicus | reverse complement strand
AGTTGCATTTTACACTCGTTAGTAGCGAGTTGCTACGCATTTTTGCCTTTTAAAAATTCCAGGAATTTTAAACCATATGTTTTAAAATTTAAGAATAAGTAAGGAATATGTACGAAATATGCTGCTATATCACGAAATATGTAAAATATGCGAATATGCGGTAAACATCCTAAATATGCAGTTATATGCGGAATAAAACTTTGTACAGGAGCTCATTTTATGCTAAAACGTAAAAATCCCAAATTTTGATGTTCTATGTAACAGCAAAAAGAATATGTGAATACATATAAATCCGGACACTGTTTATAACATTTGTAAAATACAATACTGGATATCGTATTACAGAAGATATTTTATTTTGTACTCCATTATAGGTAAATACAACCGGAAAATGTTTATTTGAAATTTGCATGCAAAGTACTAATGTGTGCCAGATTGATTGGGCAAAATGCGTTGCTATATGCACTGATGGCGGCAAGGGTATAACAGGTCATCGATCTAATCCGATTGTCAGATTATAAAAGATAATGCCGAATATTACATGGTTACACTGTTTTGTTTACATCGAAAAGTCTTGCATCAATATGCTTACCTTCTGAAATATAGTGTGTTTTGAAAAATATCAGTGAACTGCCAAATTGCATCAAGCAAAAAGCATTACAGACTCGCATTTTTCGAAAAATTGTTGATTTCTTCATACGCAAATCTTCTTTATTACACGGAAGTAAGATAGCTTTCGAGTGGTAACGCCTTAAAAAGAGTTTTCCAGTTAAAAGAGAAACTTTTGATACACCTGCAAGATGAGAAACCGAAATATGAAAACATATTATCCAATTCCCTTTGGACTCTTAGGCTGACTTTCCTTGTTGATATTATTGAGAACCTAGACACATAGCAGTCTGCAAGGCCGCGGTATTAACATAATAGCAGCCATGGACAAAATTAACTGATTTATAATGAAACTGGGATCCAAGTGCGTTCAAGAACTCGTGGAAAACTTAGTTAAGGATGATAATATGATAAATTCTGAGCACGTGGTTGCAGATATGCAAGTTAGTTTGCACAACTTAAAACAACAGCCCTTTGAGTATTTCCGCAAAGAAATTGAAAAGAGTTATGATAATCACAGATGGATGCTGAATCCGCTTTTATACAATTCCGTCGAACAGGCTGAAATTTCGGCAAATACGAAAGAAACACTTGTTGAAATATCGTGTGACGGAATGTTGAAACTAAACTTATTTTCCCAGAGCGTAGATCAATTTTGGACTAAAAGAATACTAGCTATACAGTGTTGGTGCCATTTGCTACATCATATTTGTGCGAATTAAGTTGCTCGTCTATGATTCCCATCAAAATAAAAGTAAGATATCGCCTCCAACTTGGAAATGATATTATTGTTTGTGTATCGAATACAGAGCCCAGATTTGGAAATCTAAGGGACCTCGATGGAGCAGTGCGAACACGCGCTGGCAGTCAAGATCAAAGTGAAATGCGGCTCAATCGGTCTCGGGGTCAAACCCCGGCTGAGGCGACGATCGTATTCACTTAGTTAAGTTTAGGGTGCATGTTGCGTGAATGGCTAGTATGTAAGGGACTCCCGCATCCCCTGAATTAATGCGAAAGCGGTTCCGGGGAGGGGGAACGGTAGTGTGAATGTCTAAAAAAAAACATTTGATAGACTAGTTTTTGACAAACAGGCACAAACATTGCATTCATGTTTTTACTTTGCAACTTGTTTTTATGTTTACGGTTATTTACGTTTAGTTTCTTAAATTTATTCAAAATTTATATAATATAATTGTGATTGAGTTTTGTTTATTTTATCAAAGGCATAAATAAACTTCTTGAAGAGGCATTTTGTTCTATTTTGGAAATCCTCCCGCGACCCCCTTAACCCACACTTCGAGTACCACTAATCTAAACAGTCGTGTGAATTATTGGAACCACTTATTATTAAGAAACATTTTAACGTAGGAGCAAGTCATGAGCGTCTCAGCACATACAAATATGATGATTTTATAAGATCTTTAAATTAAAAATTCACTGGCTCAGGACAATGATTATCATGAAACATTATATTGAAAAAACATTTGCTATTCTATTTAAAATAACAAAGTTGTCGCCATTCGCAGTTTTGCAAAAATGCAATTGTATTTTACAACCGAACAAGCAGAAGAGGCAGCCGTGGGCTAGAGGTCACCGTGCTTAAGACATAAGCTAGGGGTCTGAGCAAAGAATATTTACACAAGTGAATTTTACTTGTGTAAATATTCTTTGGTCTGAGATTCAATTCTTAACTAAGTATTCTATATAGCAGTACCTTTCTAAAGTGGAAGTGTTAATACTTTCTATGATACAAAGTCACTAGAGTATATTTCTATTAAAATTTCGAAAACAATGTCCTTTTCATGTTGAAACATAAGGAAACTTAGACGGGCAGCACAGTAAAAATAATTAAATTTGATCCTGCTTTCCATATTTTAGTTTTAAACTTTAAATCTCGGCTACAGCATATTTTTGAAGTTTTATAGATATAGGCTACAGGTGCAAAATTCATATTGAAACGATCATTTTGCCACTAAACTCGAAAGGGTTTAAATATCACATTACAATTATTTTCGCTGTAAATTGTATATTTCATTCTTCAACTTTGTTTATGTTGTTTTAAAAAATAAAATGAGAGAATTATTCGCCATAGCGTTGCTATACCTTAAAATCGTTTCTTCTGCATGTATATTGATGTTTATTACTATTTTTTCAATATTAGCTACACCAGCGTTCTACTACGGTACTGAGTTTCATAGAAGCAAATAATTCAAGGAAATTCTGGACATAATCTATTTGCAGCCACAACTAACAATGTATCAAATTCAAATATAAATAAAGTTTAAAAAGCTTATAAAGAAGGTAGCCCACTCTGCGGGTTACCATGTTGGTGCGTAACCATGCTTAACCTGCCTGGTGTATGGATCTTTTTTTTTTGTTTATGGTCTTGTTAGTCCTCTAATGCGACCGCAATACGAGGAGTGCCATTAATTTGATCCCCAATGGCAAATGGAGACCTGGACCCAGTACCGACCACCCAGGGAATTAGAAAAATTTCCAACCCCTGGAGTGATTGGACCCGGAGAGCGTTGGACTATTACATCCAAAACCTATCTGGAATGGCTCAATGGTAAGACAGTCAGGTTTTGGATGCAATACAAAATTCTAATTTTAATTATATACTATTGAATACGTGTTAGAACAAATTTATAGCGTGTGTAGAGCATTCAACATAGAGCAACTTTCGAGCTACAAGTAACAGTACTTATCTACTTGAATGTGAATTGAGCCGCACTTTCTGCCACATTGTCTGACCGGCCCCATTTACTTGACCTCTTTGCAAGAAATATTGCCAGAATTATTGGAAGAAGTACACACCACGTGAGTGACATGTACGCTTTGGTACAAGGAAGTAAGATCACGGATTAGGTGCTAGTAACTACCAGGGTGAACACAATAAGCCTTATAAGCTGAAATGTCTCGGAAACTAAGGGTAGACCGACCCAGTGGAAAAGGAAAGAAAATAGAGACAAAGAAGAAAGGAAGAGCAATATAAAACCATACTGGATATGTCCACTTTTGGTCCAGAGTTGATAAATCAAAAAATACTTAGTCCGGCGACATAAATGGCAGAGTATGTTGCAGAACGAGTGAAAGTAGTTAGACCATTTGGAGAGGTTAATTGAATTATGCAAGCAGTAGCAACTAAAGTTAACCAATGGTGTTTTTGTGCGTAGAAATGCGTACACGTGGGAAAACCCGTCAATGGGACAAACGTCTATTGTAGACTATATAGTAGTAAAACAAAATTTACTGACTGAAGTCAATGACTGTGGCGTTATGCGAGATGCTAACTGTGGCACAACTATATCAAAACTGAACAAAATAATCAGCAAAAAGAACAGAAAATGACGAAACCTGATACAAAACGATATAAACTGTACGTGTTACAATCGGAAAACATTTATAAATATAATATACAAGTTTGCTTTTAAAATAAATTTTTATGTTTAAGCCTAAATAATGAATACATCTGTTTTGTTCTGTTATTAATGTAAAGTAAACGTTAAGAAATCATCAATATACTCAAATGAACTATCAAAATACGCTAGAATATCATCAACAGATTGGAATCAATATATAATATAATTTTTGAAGACTGATATTATTCAAAAATTTGATCTTTTAGATTCGCGGTTACCAAAATGTGTTCCGCGGAATCGTGGTGTTCCATGGAAGCTCCACGGGGGTTCCGCAAAAAACCTGGAAAAATGATCTTCTTTGTCAGGTGTTGGAAGGTTGTAAAGCTAAGACTAAAGGGAGCAACTGAGCAACGGAGGAATATTCGCAAACTTTTAGAATAAATTTAGAACATATGTTAATCTTGAGAAGGCGCCATCAGCGAAGAGAGGGGTACAGACGTCGCCCAACTTGCAAGTTTCCTTGTTTTCGTGAAGTATCCTTTCGAAGAGTCTGTTGAAGAAAATTTGCTTCTATGCGCATTTTTGGGGACCAATACAACTGGAGAAGAAATTTTTAAAGTCATCGATGGTTACATGCCCAAACACGATCTCAACTGGAAGAAATGTATTGAGGTATGCAGCGTTGGGGCTGCAGCGATGATGGAAAAATTGGAAGGTTTTGTGTCAAGGATAAAATATGTCGCACCACATTGTACTAGTAGTCATTGCGTCTTGCATCGACAGACCCTTATAGCGAAGAACATTCCATCAGACTTAATAGACGTTCTTGATGAGGCTGTAAAAACTTTCAATTATTTGAAATCTCGTCCACTGCAGACAAAACCACCAATCTCTCCTTTTTCACACAGAAATAAGGCGACTTTAAAGAAGTAAAATCTTGACTAGACTTTTTGTCATTTGTCTCTAATGGGGAGGAAGCTTCCTGCATCTGTAAATCAGCTTGGACTATTACCCGACAAAACTTGGTTCATCAGATGAACATACCTGGCCGACATCTTCGGAAAAATCAATGAAGATAGTACATCTTTGTATGGAAATATTACCATCACTTTGATACTGAGTGACAAAGAATCATCGCTGAAAGCCAAACCTCAGTTTAGGTGGCATGTATGGAGAACAACAACTTCGAATACTGTTGCCCTCTCCTGAGTCAGTTCCTCACTCAAAATATATTGAAAATCGATTCTGATGTGCAGAAGATCATCTGTGAGCACTTAACGGAACTATCTGAATACTTTGGAGACACAAACAGAGACATTGGCTGGGTGCAAAACTCTTTTGTTAGCGGAAACAAGAAACCTAACATGTTGTTCGTCCATGAATTTGAAGAACTCATTGAAATACAGTGCCCATCCTCCTTGAAACTCAAATTTAAATCCCTATCGCCCAATGACTTTTGAATAGCACTGATGGGCGAATTCCCAAAAGTAGCTGAAAAGGACGTCCGAGTTTTGCTTATATTTCTATCCATGTAGTGCGCATTCAGCTGTCAGACATTCAGCCTAACTTCAAACTTATTATGAGAAGAAACATGTCACATGTTAATGTTCGACGCATAAAAAAATATATGGCTTACACAAAATGATATTTCTTTCTTTGTTTTACAGTTAGACCTTCGTCCTACGTTTTATACATAACTCGGGTAAGGCTGATAAGGTAAAATAAGCTTGGCTGAATTAAGAACGCTGTATAAAAATGTAGCGCATATTAGACGTTCCGCGAAATCATGGCAGACTCTCAAGGGTTCCTCGGCCGAAAAAGTTTGGGAACCGTTGTTCTAGATGTTCGATAAATATATATTAGCTAGAAGTGGTGTAATTGAATAATTTGGATTATTGCAAATTTCGAATAATTGAATTAATTGATTTCTTTTCGTTAATGCAACATTTTTGCTGTTAAAGATATATAGCAAAGGAGGTATTTCTGAAAACATATTGTTGACAACGAAACTTCGAGGGGAGTTTTTTTTTTATGTTATCTACATAAGTATGAAGGAAACAAGTGAACAACCAAATTTTATTTTTCAACATAAGAACCATTAACGCTGACACACTTATTACAGCGTTTTTCTAATAACGCTATGCGTTCGAAAAAATAATTCTTTGTATAACACTGCAAAATACGACTCCGCAGAGTTTTTCAAGTCCTCATTCGACAAAAAGCGACGCCCTCTCAAGTGCTTTTTGGGTTTCGGAAAGAGGTAATAGTCACAGGGGGGCGAGGTCGGGACTATACGGTAGATGTAATTCCTCAAAGCGGCATTCAGCAATTACTTCTTTAACGATTCGTGCTTTATGCACCCTGCAGTTGTCGTGCAGAAGCTCAGTTTTTGGGGCAAAATTGTGAGGTCTTTTCTGGCGTATAGCTGCTTTCAAATTGATTATTGTTTCTTTGTAGGCATTCCCTGTTATTGCAGACCGTTTTGGCATATACTCAACCAATAAAAGCTCTTCAGCATCCCAGAAAACTGTGGCCATCACTTTTCCCGCTGAGAATTGCGTCTTCGCCTTCTTGGGTGGTGAAAAGCCCTTATGAAGCCATTGCATGGACTGTTATTTTGTCGGTGGGTCCCAGGTGACCCAGGTCTCATCCCCAGCTATAATTTTAAAGAAGAAGTCCTCATATTGGGATAAAGCCGCCAAATTATCCTCGCAAATTTGTCGCCTACATAATTTTTGTTCAGGAGTAAGCATCCTGGGAATCCACCGTGCTGACAACTTGCTCATTCCCAAATCTTCATGAAGGATTTTGAAACAGATGTTTCTGATATACTTGCTTCTCTTGCTATAACTGAAACTGTCATTCTGCGATCAGTCATCGCCAAATTTTCAACTTTCTTTATGGCCTCCTGTGTTCGTGCTTCAACAGATCTTCCGCACTTTGGGTCATCCTGAATGGACTCCCTGCCCCATTTGTATTGCTTACACCAAAATTTAACTTGAAAATAGGACAGGCTATTTTCCTCATACACAGCCACCATTCTCTCATGGATATTTTTTGGATTATTGCCTTCTTTCGATGGAAATTTTATGACGCTTCTGTGTTCAAGTTTTAAATCACTCACTTTTGCATTTCTAACTCTATACAGAAATGACAAATCTTAAGCGAATTGTATCAAACTTGGAGGATACACTCTAAAATGTCACAGAGACTTGACATAATAAAATTATCACGATAGCATTTTGTTTCCATAGCTAGGTAGATAACAGAAAAAAACTCCCCTCGTAGCTAGCTTGACATTGATTAATTCGGAAGAATTTTAACTGAATATTTTGGTGTGTATTCTAAACTAGTAACTATGTTATTTAATGTTCTTGCTAATATGTGGTTAGGTGCATTTATGTATGGCACTACCGGTCTAATAGCCATTTGGGGTTTACGTATTTGTATTAAACCGTATAGTTTTGGAGATTTCTCAACGTTTATTAATACTCTACTCTCAAACATAAACTTTACATTAGAAACGGAACAAAACAGATGTATTAATTACTTAGTCTTAAACATTAAAATTAGTACTAAAAACAAACTCGAATACCCTATATACAGAAAACCTACATGAACATATATTACAATACCACAGGACTCATATCGCCATATAACACATAAATTAGCAACCTGTAGGTCTCTGATACATAGAGCTCTAACAATTCCTCTAAATAACAATGATTACACTAACGTGATTTCGATTAGTAAACAAATTGCACACAGTAATGGCTACAACTCGAAACAGCTTCACACATTAATAAAAAAACGATTATAAATTAGCAATTCAGAAAATGTATTCAGACACTTTGACAATGTTAAATATGAAAATTGCGGAAATTATAATCAAAACAAGTATATTTAAAGTAATTTATAAAACAACAAAAAACAGTTTCAACACATTGTTCAACGCAAAAGATAGAACTAAAGATTTGTTAAAATCAGGTGTTTACAAATTAAACTGTTCACACTGTAATTGTGTATACATAGCCCAGAAAATCGGAAATTTTATACCAAATACAAAGAACATATACGCTTATACAAATATAAACACCCAGAAAAATCTAACTAGGCTAAGAGCTTATTAGAACACAACCATACCTTAACATCAAATAATATAATGAAATACACCTTTAATGAATGAGCAAATTGAGCTCATAAATTCTCCTCTATTGGAAGTTTTGGGATAGAAGACCAGAGCCAAGTCGAAATCAAGATTCAATGTGCTGTTGCCCTAGCTTAAAATGTTTATGGTATTTAATGCTTGCGAAAATGACATGTAAAATGTCGAAATACGTATAACAATGTAATAAAAAATAGTTGAAATAGGGATTATTATTATTTTTAAAATACAAATAATTTCTTACTTTTTTGTTTTTGTAACTCAGTTATGCTGAAGAATTGATAACTTCCCTCGTACTTATCGAATAACTCAAATGGTTAATGAAAAACATCCTAAGACTTCCTCTTACGTTTTGGTCTTAAGTATATAATTTTTTTTTATTGTTCGTATTAAGGTAGCTCGTCTTGTCCTACGAGTGGATCTCTTCTTTTGTTTATTATTACCCACTGCGTTCGTATTGCTTCCGTTCTACTCATTCCTAGAAGTTAAAAATTGATGTCCTCAATTCGAGCTGTTTCGGGGAATTACTACTTTCTCTATCGAAAATATGGAAAAGCGGATATTTATCTACAAAAACTCAATTTACTAAGAGTATACGCAACGAAATTATTTTCACATACCGACTGACGTTGCTATAATGACCTGGAGGAGATTGTCACGAAACGGTAATTAAATTAACCGTACATTATCACTGTAAAAATGAGCTGAAATGCCTTGAGATGTATAATAATACTGTTTACCAAAATGTATACCAAAGGAACATTTTATAAGTTTAAAACCCAACCCTGTCATCCCAAAAACAAGCAGCGGCGTTGGCAACTTTTCGTCAAAAGGAAAAAGGCGATTACCAACGGGTATTCCTGCAGTTCTATTCATGAAATAAAGTTTATACATACGTATGAACGAAATTCGATATTTTCTCGGCCGAACAAACCGAGATGTGTGCTCATTCTTATTTTTTAATTATGATATCCAGCAAAGGGATCTATAAATAAAACTCCCACAACTTGAATCTTTTGATCTAATTGTTGACTGAAAGGATATAATAACGGTGTAATACGAATCGGATTAATGGAGCAGCATGGTATAGGAACAACCGCAGCGGTTGAAGGGTGTGTTTGATGCCTTAGTAATAATTTGTGTGGAAGTCGGCAGGGGAGTTCTCGCTCAATTGTTTCAGCAAACGTTTCAGAATTTTATTTTACAATGTTCTTCTGCTTCGTAACCGATAGTGCTGGCAAACTATTCCCAATCCAGAATCAACACTGATTTTTAGCTTCAAAAATCAGCTCTGCATCCTTGCTAGAAACATTTTCTGATTCAGAAATAGAATTCGAGCGTGGAAGTGGAATTTGTATTCGAAGATTTAAAGAATAAAAAAATGAGTAAAGCATTTCGCCTGGACTTTCAGGAGGTCTAATAATAATTTCTTTAGGGGATGGTTTAAAATATATAGTAAAAAGCAAATGGTTTCTTTATTTTTGAATTTACATATATTAAGCAGATATGTATGTATACTCGTATATGTGTATTTCTCATAACGCGACAATCTGCACTTCCAAACTGACAAAATATAAGAGACCTGAATGATTAGAATTTTTAAATTTTTAGAAACCTTTATGTTTTCTTTACTCAAATTACGTACTAGCAGCAAAAAATACTAAGTAATATTTATTTACTAAAGGAATTTTAGGAAAAATTATAAAAAAATTGTCATTTCGGTAAGATAATAATACTATACATATGTTGTGTAACTAGTCATTGATCATTGACAGCCTTTTTGTCCACTGCTGGGCTTCTTCTCTGCCACGTGTTTCGCCTCAGCGCTAAGGTAGAAATACTACTAACTTTAGTAACTTACGCAAAATCCACATAAATTCGTTTTATAAGTGATATTGTTCAATGCATATGAAATTAAAGTGTAAATTTAATCTGCTAACTCAAGTTATGTAAGAAAAGTATCCATCATACCTTAGATTTTGCAACTAAAGTTCATGAAAAAGTCTGTTTTATCCTTCCATTGATAGTTACTTGCGGTTTACAGGTAAAATGTACTGTTCATTAATAAGGATTCATTTTATGAACAAATGATGAAGTAGCTTTAAAAAAAATATTGATGAGCGTTACCGCAATGATGATTTGGTACCGAACTGATCCACACTCAGAAAAATTAAACACATATTTATACTCATAATGAAGCATCTACTTTTTTAGCACTTAAGCAATAATTATACAATAAAACATTACAGTTGATTTTTTCTGATGCAAAGTCGGCATCGAAAAATGTCAATTGGCTAAAATTGTGTTTTATAATACATGTGATATGGTAGAATTTTCTGCAGTCCACGCACTTAATTTCAGGAATATTTTTACAAATTTGGAATGCCAAAGTTAATCTTGACTGTCCACAACGTGATCATCTCTTAACCAGAAAAGATAACCTACCGGGAGTAACTTAAAGCCGTCCTTTATGCATCCGTAGTGGTTACCAAAACTACAGTATCCGTTACGTTCAACTTAAAGTTGAGAAATGGTTAATCTAATCTAAATAGTTAACTTTATCGCAACCCAAAATGTTGACTTTTGACTAACTTTGAAGTGCATATTATAGCTGCATATCTTTAAAGCAACCTATACTAGTTAGTTTCCGGTTACATGCTCTATAACAGGTTTAAAAGTTAACAAAAAGATACTTGTAAATCCCTGCTGAAAGATAACCATAGTAAGTTGATAATAGTTGCACATACTGTTGTGAATAACTCTATTGCAATTGGATTTAAAAATACTCGTTATTTAAGCTACTGACCGAATATCTTATTGCCCTGTAAATAGTAAGAAAATTATTTACAACGTGATCTTAAATGTAATGTTATTATTCTTTATTTCCCATTTTTCAATTACTTACAAACAGAAATGAATAACATAATAGTATCAGAAACATAAATATTGTTCGTGAACCTATAATACAATAAATCGTATTACTGTTTATGTTTATTTATTTAAGCTATAATCTAAACTCTAAGATAATTTTTTCTACTCCTTTGTCATTTTTCTTGGTTAAATTTTGTACAATCCTCGTGGTTACATTCCACAGTAGCGTACTAGTAAAAATACAACCTTCTTAGCTACCACAATGCTAACTAGTTCTTGTGGCATTTGTTCAAACAAAACCACAATCCAAAAGAAAGAATGGAAATTTGGGATTATCTAAAAATATTCTAGAATCCTTATAGATTAGTCATAGGTACATACTTACGTTGTCTGCCTTTCGAGTAGAATCGAATTTACTTTAAGCATTATGAAGAGGATAAGTAAAATAAGAAATTAGTAATTTCACTACAGTTATTTAGTATTGTGGGTTTAATAACAAAATTTAACATGCTGATACGTGATAATGTTCCTATTTTATATTTATATATGTTACGGGTAAAGTTAGCTTAACGACTCAACCTAGGATTACCCAGGTAAACTGCGTACTACCCACGAGACATGGGTAAAGGCCGAAATATAATTTAAATTGAACACGTTTCGAGATTTACCCGGATAAACCGCGTTCTATTCGCTGTCGCAGTCTTACAGTTTTTAATGAGTTAGGTTCTTCAAAAAGTTCAAACAGTTTTTACTTTAATAATGAACAGTACCAAGAGGTGCTACAATCAGTCAAATTGGCACACAATGCTAAAACCAAGACCACTTTACAATATCGACGTTTGAACAAATAGATTATTTGATTTTTTACTTCTGATTTACAGTTTTAGTTACCTCACTTTTTTAATAAACAGGTTTCAAATATTTATGTTCATGTCATTGTTACTATACCCAACCTTAACCAAGCGACAGCGAATAAAAGGCGTTTTACCCGGGTAAAGCTCGAAACGTGTTTAATTTAAATTATATTTCGGACTTTACCCATGTCTCGTGGGTAGAACGCAGTTTACCCGGGTAATCCTAGGTTTAGCCGTTAATCTAACTTTACCCGTAACATATATATGGAACGATTCACAACGTAAACTATTAAGAGGTGGTCGGTTGGACGGCATAAAACATGCGCTGTATCTCCAGGGATTTCTTTCTTAAGCCAGTAGCATTTGCAAAGCATGGGCAATGGTTATACTTTTAAAAAATGTAGCATCCATTTTCAGTTACAGTTCCAAGTTTAGGGTGTGCATCCTTTAAAATTGATACTTTTTGTGAGTACGCAATTTGTTGTATTTAAAATATTTGTCACCTAATAAATAGGTATTGCTTGTAATGCATTTTTCATTTACTCATTCTATAAGAAACAAAATGATCATCTTAATTTAAACCGCAATAGCATTCTTTGAATAGAAGCTATGCTTGCCTTACACTTAAAGGTTGTCCTTTGACAGAAAGAGCAGTTTACTTTTAGTTATGTTTCTCAGTTCACTTATTTATCGTCAATATGGTTATCCTTCAAAAATAACCTTCTTGGGATAGTATAAAGGTTAATCGCAGAGCATAACTTTTGGGTATGTTTGGGGAGGTGCCCAAAAGTTGACTTTCAAAGTTACCTTTTGGGTATGTCGAGAAATTGCCCGAAAGATGACTTTCAAGGTTAGCTTTTGGATATCTTCTATGGTTACCCAAACGATGACTTTCAAGGTTAGCTTTCGGGCGTCTTTTGTTTCATTAATAGCTGATTTTCAAGGTTAGGTTTTGGACATGTTTTACGGTTAACCAGAAGATGACTTTCAAGGTTAACTTTTGGATATTTTTTATGATTAGCCGTTTAACTGTCTTGAGGTTGCCTTAAGGTTGTTCTATGGTTAACTAACTTGTGACATAGTTAACTTTTAGATATCTTTGGTTATGTGGGTGCAATTGAAGCATATGTTCTTTTATTCGGAGGTTTTCAAATTACAAATCTATATTTACATTTTAGGCAACGTCTAAGCATGCAATTTATGTCTTTTTCGTCGCAGACCAGTTATCAATATTGTACATTGTACAATCTCTAAACTATCAGTGCCATGTTTACATGCTGAATGCACACACATGTCTCTTTGTCGCTCTGTTTCCAAAAAACCACCCAGAATGTTCGATATCTCCAAAAAGTTGCTAATGAAATCGCGTGTCTTGCTTGGGTTTCTACGTACTTCTTGTGCAGGTTTTTGAACGAACCCAATAATACTCTTTTTTGTTTTTTTGCTGATTTTGCTGTTGATTTTCTTCCTCTACCTTTTTCTATCCTTCCTTCTTTTATCTTCATGTTGTTTTTTCGTCATTTTAGTTCTACGCTTTTGCTCTTTTTTTTCACATCTTCTTTTGTTTTATTTAACAGATTGTTCCTTGTCTTTACGAGTATTATTTCTTTTTTAACAATATCTAAACGTGTAATTAATAAATAAAAACAGTTTTCAAGTAACAGAACAATCACGTTGGAAGCGTCAGTACTTTATAGAAGTCCTGAGAGACGAATTTTGATAATAGACGAAAAATAATGTTATAGGTCGTTCATGAGTCTATCGCGCCACAACATTGGTTAATTTTCCAAAATGTTTGTGCTCTTTGTAATTTTCAGACTTAATAGCTATTAAATATGTATTTCCAAGTTTAATTGGATTGCATTAACTGTTTTTAAGTAAGTAAGATAGAAGTATACGCAGGGTGTCCCACGACGTGAGATCACTACTTCGTGTAACTAATCTTTAGACCAAATATAGTCAAAAATTCTAATAAGGTTATGCCCTACAGTAACCCGTTTTCAAAATACAGAGTGTTAAATTATTATTTATTAGATAGTTACAATTTCAGAAAAGCCAATATTTATTTTTATTTTAGTTTAATTCACTATAAAGATTGTTCAAAATGGCCACCGTTGCTCTCGAGACACATTCTGGCTCTTTTTAGGAGAGATCTGGTTGCCCTACCTAACATATCATTGTTATTCCGAATTAGTTCTGCTGTCTCAAAAATGCACCTTCTTCAACGGTTTTTGATTGCGTTTAGTATACCATATCTTTGATATGGCTCCACAGATAATAATTTAAATGAGTTAAGTTCGGAGATCTCGGGGGCCAAGTTGTTCTCCTCTACCACTTACACGTTCTTCAAACAGTTGATTCAAAAATTGTCTTACACGTAACGCAATGTGCACAGGGGCACCATCGTGCTGGTACCACCTATTATGTCTGATCGCCAGAGGAACATTATCTAACAATCCTCCCAAATGATCTTCGAGAAAATTTAAATGTCTGCCGGCGGTTAAATGGTTCTCAAAACCGAATGGACGAATGAGCATGTTATCAATAATCCCACACCAGATATTCACTGAAAACCTATCTTGATAATTTGACACTGTGATTTCGTGTGGATTCTCCAAATCTCAAGAGTGCCTGTTCTTCCTGTTCAATAATTCATTCTTTGTAAATGTCGCCTCATCCGTGAATTCAATTCTATTACGTAGATTTCGATTTTAAATGATCCGGCGGAAAAATACCATCCGAATAGCGAAATCTGTAAGAGGGCTGAACAGGCTGGAGATGAAATAGATATAAACCATGAGAAATTATCCTTAAGGTGCTTTACTGTTTGACACACAAGTAAATGATACCGTTTCCATAATAACATAGACAGTTTGCATCAAATACCCCTTAATGTCATTTATTGTTTCGGCTGCTTCAATATTTAACTAAAATAGGCCATAACTTCTTTAACAATCGATTTAGAGAAAATGGCAATTCTTTGGTTTCGACTTCTTTTCACCTTTCCTACTCGTAGGTGAAGTGGTGACCACACGTCATGGGACACCCTGTATAAAGTCTGTTTAAAATTTTCAAATTAATTTACTGAAAAAAAGTTATACTAACAAATATAACCAACGTCAATGTCGATGGATTTTTTAGAAATATATAAATTGGAAGTTTATCGAAACGAATAATTCCGCTAAAACCTCGTCATAGAATGTGTTCAATCAATACTTTCCTTAAACCCCCGGTAAGGAAAAGCAAAATATGGGAAACACTTCAACTGAACTTTCTCATACTTCCAGTAATAATCCATTTGCAAGTTCGTAACACGCTTAGTATAACCAAGCGAAAAACTGTATTTTTATTTTTCGCATGCAACGAAGAAATTTAACAGACCAGTGGTAACAATACCGCCCATTAAAAATTCTGATAATAGCTGGACCAGAACAGATAAAGTTCAAGCAAATACTTTCCCCAACGTTTTCTCGACTCGACTCAACTCCCTCAAGGAAACAGTAATGGAAATGAATTTGAAGATTTTCTAGACGTCCCGTGCCAGTTAGCCCTACCAAGTACACCATTCTCACCAGCTGAAGTCTGTCAACAAAACCACCGGTTATGACCTAATAGTAGGAGAAATATTCAAAAACCTTTCAAGAAAGGCGCTAGTGCTTCTTACCATGATATACAATAGCATATTAAGACTAACCTACTTCCCGATGCAATGGAAGTACGCCCAGATTATAATGATTACCAAGCCTGGAAAACCACCCAACCAACCGTCATCCTACACACCAATAAACCTCGTATCCCTAATGTCAAAGATATTCAAAAAACTTCTACTTAAGAGAGTCAAGGAAATAGTAGACCTTAATCATATAATCCTATCTTATCAGTTCGGATTTCGAGAATACCATTCGACAACACATCGTACCTTGATGAGAGGTTTTTCCAAGTCAAGATAAAAAATGAAGTATCAGACTACCAGCAAATCACGCCCAGAGTACTGCAAGGCAGTAAACTGGGACGGGTGTTATACCTGTTCTACTCCTCCGACGCACCAACTACAGAAAATATTTTAGTCGCCATATTCGCAGATGATACGGCTACCCTGTCAGTCAGGGAAACACCACAAGTAGCAGTAGACCACCTACAACACCACCTTGATTTAATACAATAATGGACTAGGTCAAAAGTGAAAAATCCACACAAATAACCTTTACAAACAGACAATCAGTATGCCCGCAAACTAGATTCAACAACACCCCAATACCGATGAAGACCGAAATAAAATACCTTGGGATGGACCTCGATGAAAAGTTCACCTGGAGCGCTCATATCAAAGCCAAGAGGAAACTGCTAAACACAAAAACTGAAACAAATGTACTGGTTAATTGGAAATCGATCTCAACTATCCCTCTCAAACAAACTACTTCTATACAAAGTAATATTGAAGCCCATATGGACATATGGGGTTCAACTATGGGGTTGCGCAAAAGCATTTCATACCAAAATTCTGCAGAGGTTTCAATCCAAATGCGCCATGGTATATCAGTAACAATACACCAATCTGAAAATTCCATTCGTAACCAGTGAAATCCAGAGACTCGCAAGCGCGTACAACCGCAACAAGTTAGCAGGATCTTGTAGAGCAATTGCCAATTCAACCATTAGTTACAAGACGACATAAGCAGAATTAACCACATAACCTTGTTTTACAACCTAACCAAAACAGGAGAATAGCGATGGTTAGATCCCCTTCATGCAATAACACTATAAAATTTACGTATTGCTCAAACTGTAAGAGTAGATTGTAAATACGCAACTGAATAGATAAAAACTTGTTTTTCACTCATAGAAGGCCTTAAAATAAACTTTGTCGAAACATACAATGCTGTTCTGTAGAGTTTCCAGCCTTTCAACACAACCCTTACAATTCAAGACACTGCAAATTCTGAGTAGACACTATAGGGACGTACAGGGTATTAGGTATAGCTACTGAAATCTTCTTCCGCTATTGGTGATTTATTAGTCTTATTTTTGCTGTGCCTCAAACAAATATGGACGTATCTAAAATTACAACTGCTTTACAACATCCCGAAGCTTCGAGACTGCTACAGTAATAACTTTAGACAAGTAAAATAGGCTGTATTTTTCGGATATTTAACAAAATGCATGTAAAATAATTTTATAATTTGTTTATTTATTCCTCGTTTTTGTTGTGAATAGAACTTAATTGATGTATTTCGACGTTGTGTATAACAAATTTTTTTATTTAATGAAGGTTACAAATGGTTGATTTAGAAAACAGCTCTTCATATAGACCTTCGTATTTCTAGAAATGTTCTACTTCCTTTTCCCAAAGATAATTTGTGACTAATATGTAATTGTGGATTCTAACAATCCTGTGATGACTTTAACCAGACAACATTCTATGTAGTTGTCTGGCAAACTGGTTGCAGTAGTATCCTTTGTAGATCATATTGCGCCAAAAATTATTATTATGTTAATTTATGGGAGTTAACTGCTTACGACCGTATTTGCAATTATCCAAATGTCAAATAATTTAGCGCTTAATCGGTTAAACCGATTGATTACACTATTAGCTAACTGAATATTGAATACTTCAGTTTTCAAATATAGTTCTTCTATTGGCCTAATATCTTTAGATACAAATCTAGAATTTACTTTTCCTTTACTCATCAAGTATATACCACCAAAAATTAAATGTGAACTGATTCTTAATTGTCAACACCCTATAGAACTGAAGAACTATTCTGGATTCTAAAAATCTGATTTTGAATCTCAATTCTAGAAAGATTACAGATTCGAAGAACCGGAATTCGGATCTCAGTTCTAAAACCCCAAAACAAATGGATCCTAAAAATCGGATTTCGAATCCCAACTGTAGAATGCCAAAACGATTCGCGATCTTAAGAAAAGAATTTCGAATACCAATTATAGAACCTCAAAACGATTCTCGATTCTAATCGTATTTCTATTCTGGATTCCAGAACCTTAAAACGATTCTCGGTTCTGGTAATCGAAATCCGAGTTCTTTTGAGCAACAAGAATAAGTTCATAAAAATTTCCGATTCTTGATAGCTCTACATAATAAATGATATCGAAGTCGAAGAAGTTTATCTTATAAACGAGTTTCCGGGTGACGATTTCATTTTAACGAACTTGCATTAAAAGTCAGAGATAAAAGACAAGTTTTTCATAGTGCAGATAAAATAAAACGAGTGTCTGTAATCCGCAAGTGACCCGCAAGCCGCAGTACAGTAACTTTTAATTCCCCATTTACCCGTCTCCTACCGGCGCTATAAGCTTTTTTCAGGAATCTGGCGTGTTTTTGATTGCTCGGGTCGGGCGGCCAGCCCCGGTGCGACTATAACGGGTCCGAATGGCCCTCCGAACACCCATAATGCCGCTGCTAATGTTTCCTACCTTCAGAATTAACCTGAGGGATACGGATGTTAGTAATTAGAGCTCCCGTACAGCCTTTTCTTTTACTCTACTCCGACCGCATTCGAATTGTTCGATTGTTGGTTCGTTCCACCGGAGGTTAGGGTTGAATTTGTCTTTTGTGAATTGAGATTTAAGAGTTCAAACTCTTGCCACTCCTCTGTACTTCGGATGCGACTTACTAATTCGGCACGGCTGCTCGAAATTTACGTGCTCACCTGAATTTTAAGAACCTCAACCGCGAGTTATTAAATCACTTATCAATTTACGCAAATATAATTAAGTTTACTCTAGTAATAGTAAAATTAACTTCCTTGCAAACCGATTTCTAAACAAAATCTTTAACAATACAGGCTTTCTCAAATTGAGTACCTACTCTACAGGGTGGGCAAATTTCGATGTTTTCAAAGGGAATCTCCATAACCATAAGAGATATGAAAAAATTTACACTCCATTCCCGATCTCTTTTTTCGAGACAAACGCAATGCTTGAAGCCAAAATTGGTTATCGTCTTTTATATTTCAGTTATTCACGAAAATTCGATTTTTCGTTTTATCGCTGTATGTCGCTTCGTATGAAAATAGAGAAACATAATTTCTACGTTCTTGAGGAATTTTTTTTAAAAGAACATAGTGGCGCATTCAATTAAAAAAATCCTTGAAATTCTAGTTATGACATAAAGTTGTATTTTTTATATGGAAATTATAGTTGGCTATGTCACTATTACAAATTTTCATCAATTTATTCAATTCAATTCATTTTTACTATATTACTTATAGCAGAAACAAATAACACAATTTTCGAAGTAATTTTTACTATCCATAATCATCACCCCGAACGGCATTATAAATATGAACATTAGAAACAGAATTTGCACACTGTATAAAATTTTCTCTTAGTTCGTTCATAGCATTATTCATATTTTTATATAAATTGTGATTAAGGTGTGCCCAAAAAAAGAAATCCAGAGGCGCAATCCGGCGAATGTTGTGGTGACCTTACTGGTCTGTTGGTCCCTATCCAGTTGTCTCCAAAAATATTCTTCTTCTTCATCCAACAACTGCCAGATGGAGCAAAGACCGTCTTTCGGCATTTCGAGTAGAAAGTTTTGAGTGGTACAGTTTCTAGCTCTACGCACATCGAGTTCGAGCCATTGTTATTCCATGTTTTCCACCTTTTTCACCAATTCCTTCCAGTCGCTTCTTTCTAATGCCATATGATTTATTTATTCCCATGATAGGTTTTGTTTTTCTAATTCTGTTCTTAAATTCCTTCGTCACGTTTCTCTTGGTTTCACAACTTTCCTTTTTCCAGTGATGTTGTAGTCCAGTGCCTGTCGGGTTATGCTGTTATATGGTTTCCTCAAAGTGTGTCCTAAGCAATTCCATTTCCGTCTCCTAATTGTTATTTCAATTTTTTCTTCGTCTGTAATCTGTCACAGTCCGTAATTAGAAGTTTTCTCTGGCCAGAAGATCTTACATATAATTCTTAGGCATTTATTTATAAAATTTTGAATCTTCCTAAGATTTTACTTTCTACCCATGTTTCTGCACATACAACAATATACTCTTCACGTTTGACTCGAATATATTCAATTTGGTTTTCCTCGATATGTCTTTTTCCACCTATATTTTTCGTAACATGTTGAAAGCCTTTTGTGCTTGCATGATTCTTCTGTCTATATCCTGTTCACTTCCACCCTTTGTATCTACTACACTACCCAGATTACAGAATTCAGTGACTACCTCTATCTCTTCTCCTTATAATCTTATTCTATTGCCCTGCTTAACTTCTTTCATAAGTAGTTTAGTCTCTTTAAAATTTATATTTGGTCTTATTTGTTTTGCTGCATTTAGTAGTCTGTCCATTTTGTTTTGTATGTGTTCCTTTTTTCGGTGAAGAAGCAGATGTCGTCCGCAAATTCCAAGTCTTCAAGTTTGGAAAACACATTCTAGGTTAATCCTGTTTTGCTATCGATCGCTTGCTACATAATCGAGTCTATTACTATCAGGAACAGTGTTGGTGACATTATGCAACCTTGTTTAACCCCGCTTTGGATCTTTATGTTATCGGTGAGAGTACCTTCATGTTCAATTCGAGCGGTATAATTTTCATAGAGTATCTTTTTTCGGTTTACTGAATCGAAAGCCTGTCTGAAATTTACGAAGTTAACGTATATGTCTCTTTTCATTTCTGCCGCCTGTTCTAGTATAATTCTTAAGGTAGATATCTGTTCTATGCAAGATCTCTAGGGTCGAAAGCCAGCTTGGTTGTCTTTCAGTATCTGATCTATGGAGTCTCTCATTCTCTGTAACATAATCTTCGTCATTATTTTGCTAGCCGTGCATATTAATGTGATTGGTTTCCAATTTTCATATCTGGATAAATCGCATTTCTTGGGCAGCTTTACTATTATTCCTTGTGTCCAGTCATTTGGGATTCGTTCTTCAATCAAGATTTTCATGAGAAAAACATATTACGTTCCTATATCTATAAAATATTCCATCCATCTATTTCTATCCCTTCCTTTGTTTTAAATACCTCGTCATGTATTCCTTTTAACATTCTTGATTTCTTTGGCTTATTTTCAACTAGTTTCCGTGCTATGTTGCAGTGTTTTTATGTCGTGTTTGCTGGCTGCTTCTTGTGCTGTTTGTGCTAGTTTTTCTATATATAGTCGTTTATCTTTTCTAGCGCTTTTTTTCACTTCTTTATATTTCTGTATCTACTCTATTTGGAGCTGTTGCTTTCTATAATTTTCATTTGTATTTAGTATCTTCGCCTTTATATTACTTATACTTCTTTTATGGATTATTTTGCTTGTATCTATTAACGGTCAACAGTTCCGAGACAATTCTAGTACTATGAGGTGGTGCACCATCTTGTTGAAAATAATATTTCGTGGCTCATTCAGCGGCAATTAATCGAAAAATTCCTCGATTACATATTGGTTTAAAATTTCATAATAGCCTTGGATATTCAGGTTTTATTCATACATTTGGTAAGCCAAAATGCTACTTTTAAATAGGGCACACCAAGCATAAAACCAAAGCATCCATGATTTTGGCCATCGGGGGTACGGTGCTCATTGTCTCGGTTACAAATCCTAGTACTGTTAATATATGCTTCATCCGTCCAAATGATATTTCTAACGATCTTGCTGAATTTGTTGAAGGTACAATTACAAAAGACTAAGCATTGTTCAGGATCGGTTGGTTGGAGTTGTTTGATAAGGTCTACATTTCTGTTTCTTCAAAACTTATAATGCTCACGGTCGTGATATACCAGATTCCGCCTCAATCTGACGGCTTGAAATCAAAGAATTTGCAACCGCCATTACAATCACATTGACGACAACTTTCTCAGCGTTTTTCATATTATAATTGCTTGGTTTTGGTTAGTGAAATGTCTTATAATTATGGAGATTTTCTTGCAATCTTCCAAAAATAGATTTATTAGATTGCCTTCTTTCTTAGTAACGATTAAGGTATGTGTCACTTACAGCATCAGAATTAGAGTTACTTTAAAACATTCTACTATACCATATTTTTCACAATTTTCATAGGCGATTTCCCATTTTTAATATAAAATATTATAAGCAACAATCAAACAATCAACAATTAAACATATGACTAATTTTGTCAATGAAACGATCGGTAATATAACAACGCAATGACAGATACTTTGTTTAATCAGGTATATTCTGAATGACACAAACCTACTACTAAAAAACAATGAAATATTAAAAATTACTTCGATAACTGTAAGTTTCTGCTATACTGTTGAGAAACTATATAAATTGACCCCACATGACAGTAAAACCTGCAAAAGTGACTAGTTTTTCATGGTTCCTGAGAAAATCTCGTGTTTCTAATGTACTTTTTTTTCTGTACAGAGCCCGCCTATTGTGACCAGTGACTAGTACTAACAAATATATCTTATTAAAATCTACCTCTGTATCACAAAAAATGAATGGCCTACATGTATGTATATATATATATATATATATATATATATAAAATGCTGCTAATGCTCCTTGTAATACGACTGTTAAAGTTCGTTTCTGCTGGAGCTATGCGTGTGACGGGACCAGCTGTGGCTGGAACGTTCTGATTTTGTTGAGATGGTTCTATGTTTACTTGTTGGATTCTGTTGTATGTTTGTTTTTTGGCGAGAACCGGTTTCCAAGGGGATGGTAGTCTTTGGGTGTCATCATGAGAATTTAGGTTTCTTGGGTGTTTCTCGATTTCTATTGCTTCCCTTATTATTCTTGATTTCAGGTGTCCTATGTTGGCCAGTACTTTGATGTTTTCGAAAGCAATTTTGTGAGATGATGTGCTTACGTGTTGTGCCAGTGATGAAGTCTTCTCGTTCTTCGTACGGCATTTTCGTGTTCTTCTTTTCTCAAATTGACTCGTCTATTCGTTTGACCTATGTATGTTTGATGGCAGTCCTGGCAAGAAATTTCGTAGACACCTTAATTCTCCAGAGGTATCCTTGTTTTGGGGTTTCGTGGAATGCAGCTAATCTTTCTGTTTGTTGTGAATGTAGTTTCCACATTGTGTGTTCGTAGAATTCTCGAGATTCTGTCTGTTGTTCCTTTGAGGTATGGCAGGTGGGCTTTGGATGTAGGTTTTTCTTTTTCATCCTGTGGCTTAACTCGGCTGAGCTTAAGTGTATCATTGATGGTTTGATTCTTGAAGCCTGTTACGGTCCGATCGAGCCCTTTCGAGAATTATGGACCAGAGAAAATCGCACGTTGGCGTGCTAAGAAATTTTCGGTACGGCCAAACGCGCTTTTCTTGGACCCGCAAACAAAAAAAAGATGGTAAAGGCCAGCGGCTTGCTCAGAGGAGTAGGGAGGGTTCGTAAAATTGCTTATAGAGAAAATGCTTCAGGTTGTGTACAGGGCGAGTCAAAATAAGTGGGCGCCACCTTCCAAAATCCAGCTGGTTTTGTAGGTCCTCGCGGAAGGTCGAGAAACCAGCAGCTCACGTGAATGGAACCTACCTTTAATTGTGCCTTCACCTGTATATTTAAAGCTTGCA
>JABXWE010019858.1:0-19673 GCA_014611495.1 Limonius californicus | reverse complement strand
TAAGTTTGTTAGTATTCACCTGATGACGACTGTAGATACCTAACAGTCGAAACGTTGTGTAATTACTGTGTTTTTAAAATAAAGACAATGGAAGTCCAAACTACTGATTTTATTTCAACCACATCATTGTCTACCACATTCAAACGGACCTTTTAGAATTGGAATTCAACTATTTACTTATAGACCTAAATATGAATCTTTAATTGTACACCAAAACACTTTTTTCTGGAGTTTAACAAGCACCAGGTAAAAAGGCGGCTAATACTAACTCAGAGTAGAAACAATTACACAAAGAAATTAGAATATTTATGGATAATTCTTCATTGAATTTAACATTTAATATGGCATGATGTTGAAGTGTAACCAAACAATGTACTTCCCTTCGTTAATTTGAAAATATAGCTAAAAACGGCGGTAAAAAGGCGACTGACGTTAACTCAGAGTAGGAATAATTACACAAAGAAATTAGAATATTTTTGGATAATTTTCAAATGAATTTAACATTTAATATGGCATGGTATTGAAGTGTAACCAAATCAATATTACTTCTGTTTGTTAATTAGAAACTGTATCTGTATAATGACCATCAGGTAAAAAATTATTCAACATTATCATGTAAATTATCTGCTAGTTATCTACTGCTAGATGAACCAAGATCTATTATGAACTATAAAATTCCATGCTTTTATCATGACACAAGATGTAAACTAGTGAATATTGAAGTTCAGTAAAATTTCAACCATTTTGCATAATTATTTTCTCTTAATTGGGATTGAATGATTGTTTATTTCGCCAAGTCAGTTGCGTAATTCGTTTTGTTGATTTGATAATGCCAAATATCGACTAAACAGTTATTTTTATAAAATCATTAAAAGTTATATTTCAAAAATGAGAAATGCATAACAACTGTTCACAAATCAGATAATTTATGCAAAGGCCGCTTTCATTGAAAAGTACTTTGATTTTACAGAATCTTGGTTTGAATACGTCAAAAGGAACACCATTGTTCCATGTAAATTAAAGGCAAAATCTAAACCACAGAGAGTTTTTAATCTCAGCTGCAATTCTGGTTCCCCGAGAGGTTCATTAGCAATGCAAAGAGGCTAATAACAGGGAATATGTAGTAATTGGAGATACTTTGGTGCTACGTTTAGGCTCTCTAGCATTGTTTCCGTCGCTACAATTAAGTCTAAATCCATTTCTGTAAAACGCAATAGACTTCCCTAATAGTGTGGTTGTTTGTAGTAAAATGGGTATAAAAGTGAGAACTCAAACTTTATTTACGAATCTTTACAAGGGAGAAATTGGCTCAGTAACACTTTCTGAATTTTGGTGGATGGTTGGCGTTTACACTATTTATGCAAAGCCTAGTAAAGGCATCATTTATATAAATTAATATCTATAACTTTTAATAACAAATACGCGTTCCGACAAGAAATTTAAATAATTGCCAAAATATCACAATTACACACCACAAGTGTTTATATTTTCTAGCACAAAGTATTCAGTGATGATTTGATGGTTGCATGATCTACATATGAGCGGAAAGTGTTACACTGTGTATTACAGCCATATCTAATTGTGTTAAGGTGGAAATATAAGCAAATTAATATAAATAGAAATTTCATTTGTAAGTTAATTTTCTTTTTGTTAAAGTAATTTAATTAGCATCCAGAATATTAATACATTCTATGAGCTATTGTTTTGTATTATAACTAGGATTGATTGGTAGACTCCCAGTGGAGTTATCCCTTCTTTAAAAAGTTAGGTTTTTCGGTCACTTCTTCTGGAGGCGTCTGGGTTGGGGATCTTCTGTCAGTGGTGGAAGAGTTTCATTTTGGTGAAGCGCCAGTACTGTTTGGTGCTTAATAGCATACTTTTTGATTAAGTCTTTCGCGTAAGGGATGTTAAGGTTTACATGGAGTGTTTGGTTTGTCACATACCAAGGTGCGGCTGCCATAGTTCGGATGGCTTTGGATTGAAAAAGTTGAATTACTTCAACATTCGCTCGAATTGCACAACCCCATAGCTGACAGCCATAGGTTCAGATTGGTCTGATAATTGACTTGTATAATAATATTTTGTTTTCTAGGGATAAGTTGGAGTTCTTCCCAATGAGTCAGTACATCTGCTTCAGTTTTAAGTCCATTTGCTTCCGTTTCTTATTAATATGGGTCTTCCATGTCAATCTTTTGTCAATACGTAATCCCAGGTAACCGACTTCAGTGGACTGGGGGAGGATAGTACCATTAAGGATTATGGTTGGGCACTTTTGCTGATTTGTTGTAAATGTAACATTAGTTCACTTAGTCTCGTTGACTCTAATTCTCCATGTGAGTAACCATTGTTCAATTTGGTTTAAATGAGTTTCTGTAATCCTCTTTGTCATACCCGATCAAACGCCTGTCTTGCGTCGAGGAAAGCAGCAGTGCAGAATGTTTTTCTTTGTAGTGGAGTTTGGATGATGTTTGTTAGACGGTGGCATTGTTGGATAGTTGTGTGTTGCTGTCTAAATTCAAATTGATGATTAGGCAGCCATGTTTCTTGCATTCAGTTTCCATTAATACGTCTTAGGACTAGTCTCTCAAGCAACAAACAAAGGGAGTAGGATAATAGGGCGGTAGGAATTAACTTGGTTGGGGCTTTTTCCGGGTTTCGGAATAAGAATTATTTGTGTAAATTTGAGCTGCAACGGCCTGTAAAAATGTTATTCCATGTAGAGGTAGTTGTTTAAGTATATTTGTTGTTATTAGGTCTTGACCTGGTGCTTTTCTATTTTTCGGCCGCTTCATCTCGTTCCTTATTTCGTTGACTGTAATCTTGCGTATCGGAGGAGACATTTGTAGTGGTGATTTTAGTTCTTCTTCTATATCCTGATCGACCTCATTAGAATTTGGTTGGAAAACTCCGGCTAGGTGGTCTGCAAATGGTTCTGCCTTTTCCTTGTCTGATCTTAACCACCCTTGGTCTGGAATTTGTGTAATATGAGTTTTTGGCTGTTTGATGCCCTTGGTAGCTTTCCAAATAGAATTATCATGAGCATTTAATGACTGTAAATGTGTTTTAAAAGTTTCATTCTTGACAGATTTCAATTTATGTCTAAGCTGATTATTTAACTGATTAAACCTTCTTTTGTCTTCAATGCTATGGGTGCGTTGCCATCTGGCTCTTGTTCGTCTTTTTTCTGTCACTATTTCCATGATTTCATTTGGTATGTTGGGACTGTTTATTTTAATATTTGTTGGCTGTGGTGTGGAGTTCCAACCCGCTTCCTGTACTATAGTTGTAAAATGGTTTGTTGCAACTTCTATTTCTTCTTCTTCTGCAGTATTTAGGCTGATGCTTCCATTGAGATGTTGTTCAATGTAATCCTTAAAACTGTCCCAGTCAGTTTTCCTGTTGGTGAGGGAAGGATTAGGTATTTTGTAGATGAGGGAAGTGCTAATAGTGGCTATTATCGGCGAGTGGTCAGACATTAGATCATAATGGGGGATGACATCCATTTAGTTTGATGAGAGTTCATTTGTAGTAAGAAACTCTAGCAGGTCGGGGATTTTGTTTTGGTCAGACGGCGGTTGGACTACCAGTTGATACGCATTTATAATTGTTATCTGTAATAAGTTTAAATATTATTCCGCCTTTGGTTGTTGTTTAGCGCGACCCCCAGTGCGTGTGCTTGGCATTAAAATCTCAGCCTGCTATAAATTTCTGTTCTAGAGTTACGAAAAACGGTTGTAAAAGATGTTGAGTTAGATTGTGCCTCGGTGGACAGTAAACAGCCGAAACGTTGATTGCAGTTGTAAGCTTTTCACCAACTTGGATTGTTGTGGCTTGTAATAATGAGTAATAGAACTATGGATTAGTATTGCTGAATCGCCGTGTGCTGTTCCATCAGGATGTTCTATGTGATAGACAGAATAGTGTGATATTTGTATGTGTGTTCTGTGGGTAAAATGGGTAAAATGGGTCTCTGACACGAGCATAATATCTATATTATTTACATTCAGGAAGTTTTCAATTTCTAGGTTTTTATGTTGCAGTCCATTGGCGTTCCATAAAGCTAATCGGTTTAGCATGTTTAGGATTATGTTATTTTGTCGAAGTAGTAACACGGAGAAATTACTCGCCTTTTTATTTCTAAAGGTAACTTCTGAGAATTCCCCTACTACATTTACATAGTCTAAAATATGAAAGCAACAGTAATACTTACTTACTTTGCGAACCATTGAAATAAGAAATCTTGATAGATCGTTTGATTTATGGCAGCAAACTAGAGAAGATACAACGTCTCGCCTGTCTGAGTATCACAGGAGCCATGAGCACCTGTCAAACTGCAGCAATGGAAGCCATTTTAGGGATAACGCCCCTACACCTACATGTGCAATAGGAGGCGATGCTACATGCGCTGACGCTCGGAAGGATAAACCATTTTAAATCAGGGGACCTAACAGGTCACTTAGAAATTGTAAACCTCGCCCATTTAGAGCGAACGGCGTACACCGTATCAGACGTTATGCAAATAACACAATTTTGACCAACCCTTCAAAGTGAACATTCCGGACCGGGAATGACCCTGGCTGCCGCATTTATGAAGCCCTTGGAACCAGAACTACCATCTTTCAAGCTGAGGTTTATCACTAGAATAAACCTCAGGACAGGTTATAAAGGTGCAACAATTGATATTCTAACAGACAGCCAAGCAGCAATAAAGGCTCTGAAAGCCTATAGCTGTGAATCCAAGCTTGTCTGGGAATGCCTGGGCAACCTCAAGCAACTGGCCAGCAAAAACCATGTAACTCTATAGTGGGTTCCAGGGCACAAGGGTATACCAGGCAATGAAAAAGCCGATGAACTCGATAAAAGAGGTGCAACAATGGCGTACACTGGACCTGAGCCTTGTTGTGGAATACAGAAAAGCCACATTAAGCACGAGGTTAGCCTACGGGAGGAACAAATGAAATCCTCGTACTGGGAAATACACCAGGACAACGTCAGGCAAAACAGTTTATAACTATTTCGCAAAACAAAGCAAGGAACGCGTTGTGTCTCAGCAAGAAGGAGCTGCAGACCATCACTGGTCTTTTCACAGGCCACGCTCCACTGAAATACCATCTACTCAAGATTGGTAAGGCTGAGGACCAAATATGCCGTCTATGCAATGAGGCAGTAGGAACAGCTGAACACATCCTATGCAGATGCGATGCTGGCGGTCCACGTAGACACAACATTCTCGGAAAGGAGACTAGCACACCTACCGAAATAAGGGACTTGAATCTCAGAGATCTTCTCAGGTTTTTCAATAGCCTTCAACTTCTCTAACAAGGGCAAGGGCTTCTAAGTTACCATAGAACCACTAAGGGTTGATGTGACGAAAGGCATGCCAAGGCCAAAGCCCAAACAAACAAATAATAATAATAATAATAATAATGGCAGCAAACTACCAAAACACCATAGAATATGCAAGACCACATGGACTTATGGTCTACAAACACTAACTGATCAGAGTTACCGGGATCACCGATAAATCAATAGATGTCATCTACCCCATTGAGTAATCTCTTCCGGAATGACCCTACACTTATAGCCGTGTACATAACTACCAGAAAAACTTTTATAAGAATACTAAACCATATAAAATATCAGAAACAATTCAATGATTTATTTAGAAAATGAAAATAAGTTTATTTCGACAACATTTCTTGTACACCTTTTTGTTGATGCCCATTTGTACAACGTAAGAACACTAGAATGGCAGGAAAAAGTCGAAAATCGCCGTAAAATCACAAACTCAACACAAAATTTAAGTTGGATATGGCTACTTGCTTCTTACGAAAAAAGGGCAAGTTGCCTATCTAAGTCATTGTTTGTCACTTATTGGGGTAAAAGTGAATCTTTAAAATTATTGGCATATTACATTCGATTGTTAACTGTAAACTATCATCATTTGAAATTAATGTTATATATAATGCAACAGTTCTCTCTCTCTTGTATTTGTAGACAATGTATATTTATGAAAATCCCGTTTTAAATATGTTTTTAATCTTATAATATAACAATTAGGAAACAAACTGAACACCAAGTTATTTTCTCTTCCATCTGAAATATTTCAAATGGTGAAGTTAAACAGACAACATTTTTAACTTTATGCGGGTTGCTTAAAGCCTAGCATATAAAGGGGACCCATTCTCGGATTCAGATTGTTTGCTATTAAACAGAACAGGCGCAAAAATAAAGTTGTAACAATAAACAAATATTTGTAATTTAAAAACATATTATATTATTACGATAATGATGATGATATAATTTTTGGGACAGAATGTTTGCTTGAATGACGCATGTATAAGAAAGAAAATTATTCTAAAGCATATAAATATAAAGACCAGAACCAAGAACGACATAAAGGAGATTCTCAAAAATGCTTATCTTTGATGGTTGAAACAAAAACTGGTTTACAATTAGAAACTGTTTGCACATTCGTTGTAATTAATAAAACCCGTTAAAATTATTAATATTCATTTAACTTATTAATTAATTTTATTTTCAACGAGAGCAAGCTACAATTAGGAGATATTAAGGTGTTTCCCTATTTTTGTTGCAGGGTGTATAAAACATCTGTTAAATAATAACACAGATTTTCTATAAAAGAATTTTTTGAACATATTGATTTTATTTAAATAGTTAACAAAAGATTAGTAACAAAAATAGTGATTGATAGCGTAAGGTCTATACTCTTTACTATGGATTTGTAAATTTACCATGGGCCCGGCGTACAGCTTGACATACGTCCAACCTGTAAGTCAATTATTATGCAACATTTTGGGAGTAATTGATTTTATGGTAGTTCTGATTTTATTGCATAGATCTTCCAGTAACCGAGCTTCTTTTCCATTCATTCATACTACCCCACCCCCCGAGGAACCGGTTACTTCAGGCGGGTGCGGGCGTCCCTTACACACTAGGCAATCATGCAACGTGCACCTTAAACGTAACTAAGTGAAATACGGTCGCCTTAGCCGGGGTTCGACGACGCGGCTAGAAGAACCGCATTTCACTGTGAATTCGGCTGACAGCGCGTATTCGCACTGCCCCATCGAGGTCCCTAGTCATCGAGGTTTAGAGGCGCAGACGCAGTCTTTGACATATCTCCACTTAAAAAAAATCCGAAGGAGTCAAGTTTGGAGAATAAGGAGGCCAAAGAATCTGTTCTCCTCTTTCTAACTACCTTCCCAGAAAATGGTTGCTTAGACTCTAGATTCTTCCGTACAATTATTCCGAAAGCTCCAATTCGCTGAAATATGACTTGACATCGTCTGTAACCTGAAGAATTCCTCCTAATTGTCTAACTCTAACATATCCAAAAATACGCGACTTGGTAGGCACAAAGCATACATTCACTTTCGTCTACTATATGTTCGTTGGGGACACTACAACCCCATATTCTTCAATTCTGCCCGTTTACCTTACCCGAAATATGGAACGTGGCTTCGTCAGAAGAAACGTCTGTTCAAAAAATCATCGTGTTCTTCCAATTATTCGCTCACCATTTTTGAAAATTTGAAACGGGCTACTTTGGCATCCTGATTGATATGGCGAACGAGTTGCAATTTGTATGGCCCATACCGCAATCTCAATAAATTATCTGCTACATACTCTCGTTTGAAATACCGTGCACGTTTTGAATTTTCTAATTTATTAAGTCACATCAAGCTCTTGTACCTAGTTAGAAGTAGTAGTATTACGATAAGTTTAATGGAGATTAGTAAAATTTGATAATAAAAAATGATAAATTACATAATTTCGGTAAAAGACATTTATATGTTCACCGAAACATGATAATACTCACGAAACATTACTGAAATCCAAGAAGAAGCAAGCGACTAAATAAGGTTCAGTTTCCTAATAAGTAATAACCGACATGCTATGTTTGATACTGTATGTTGTCCGTCCATATTCGACTTATTTGGGATGTATATGATAAAAGTTTGAAGGAGGCTGATTATTAATACTTCAAATTCTATTCGAACTTTGTTTATCAATATACTAATAATTTTATAGGTTTCGTATACCGAAATGTGGTCTACTTTTTGATTAAATTTACTGTATGGCCAGTTTAGCTAAGCTGTGTATAAGTACGAAAACTTTGAGTATTTATTGCAGTATTGGTGTCGCGCAAAACAAAGAAATGCATAACTGTGAATATTTTTAGGTTTATGAAATGAATCAGAACCGACAAACTCAATTTGTTATTATTTATTTATAATATTTCTACAACACAATCCCCGTCTTAGAAAATAATTCAGTGCTGTGATAATACTAAGTTTTATTAATTTCAACAGAAAAAATATTTGTATAGCGCCTGGTCGATATCGGTAATCTCTACGGCTTGTGCAAACTGGTTCCACATCGTGGTGTTAAGTAACAACAAAACTACTGAAAGCTATTGCCAACCATTCTGACAGTTTGGGGTGGAGAGGCCAGGCCGGCTTAGCAAACTAACAGAATGGCAGGCCGACCACCCGATCAAATCAGATTACATCTATGACATGTTTACCATTATTAATGTTTGTTCACGTAAGGATCGATATGAAAGCACCGTTAGCCGTTTTGTTTTTCTCTGGACAAGTTTATAAGGAAAACCGATTTCTGTTACCTTTTCAGCGGAAGGAACCCGAATCTTTCGGTATAAGCTATTTAAATGCTTAAATGCAAAAATCCGATTCCATTATTCCCGCCCTAAGTTAAACTGAATTATTTATTAAAAAGATTTGCTTTAAAACTGAATAAAATTTCCCCTTTTCGCGCAAATATAGGTAAATTATTTCGTGGGAAACAATAAATTCGTTAAGCTGATTAGAACGGGGTGTCGCAGTCAGCTCGCGTTCCCATTCTCGCAATCGAGAGCTAATCCGAATGAACTGCTCAAGCAGATACTGCTTTAAATAATAGCGTTCTCTAATGCTCGCAGATATTCATATTTATATTCAAAGTTAATTTAGCTACGAAATTTACTCCATTATTAAAGAAAATGAAGTTTCAGCAAATTGTAATAGAAAAACATAAGCGAGTAATTTAAATTCAGGATTTAATCAGTGACACCTCTTATTTCAGAAAATCCTAAATTCAGTGAACCTATCAAAAATGTTACCGTTCCTGTTGGAAGGGAAGCCGTTTTCACTTGCATTGTTGAAGATTTGGGAGCTTATAAGGTTTGTATACTTTATGTTTGTTCTATAAATAAGATCATACATTTTAATAGTGCAACTATGTGTTAACCTTTTCAGACAACAACATAGACGTACTGTGACTGAATTTTTTATTGACAATTTGAAACATGGCAAGTTTCTGTGATGTCTGTGTTCTAACAAGCATAACAAACAAAGTTGGCAATACATTAATTGAATTAAAAGGGAATAAGTCATTGTTTTTCTCGATCTCAACTGGGGTTATCCTGCTTTTTTCATTTGGTAATTTTTTTATTTATTTCTACACTCCGTTTCGTGTTCGCCATTTAATTGATTGACATCTAGTATAGGATATAGGCTCCCTTCCTGCTATCTCTAATGTAGTATTTCTTAAATCATCGGTTTACTTAGTTTATGGTTGGGGTCTACTTTTATCCCACCCGCGGTCTCTAATATTCCTTAGTCAAACATCTATCTCTCGCATAGTATGGGCTATCAATTTCCGTTTCAGCGATGTTACTTGTTTTTCAATGTTCATTACCTCTCTTCTCTGACAGATTTCTTCGTTTCTTATTCTAACTCAATTCAGTGTGTTATTTAACAATAGTCTAATCATTCCCCTATACTGTCCAACCTTGACAAGCTCATCTGTCGTCGTTTCTGCTAAAGCCAGTATTGTGACTACCCTAAGTTAAACACTCTCCTGGAGGACGTAGCCTAAATGCATACGTTATCTTAGAAGACCCTGGTTTGTGATGCTAAGTAGTTTAAGTACGAAACGCTAAACACAGTGGAGTTAACATTTATTTGTTCGTGATAATTTAGTGGTAACTTTTAGTAAGTTTAGTGGACCAACGAAAACTATATTTTTATTTACATATGGGTTTAATGTCATTCCTTCTTGTGCATTTTCAAGTTCGGGTAATGTTAATTAACAGTTGAAAAATATGAGGTTGAACTGTCTGATATACCTATAGGCACAGGTTACAGGTCCCATTAAGTCGATCAACATCCCAATTGCTATTCTGACATTCTTGCAGTATAAGGCGCAGTTTTTGCTGTAAACCTGGAGCCGCTACGTACACTTTAATTTTAGACACAATTTTCCTAATTTTAAATTCTTCGGGCGTTTGCTGTGGCTCTTAAAAATTAATTAATATTACAACCATATCGTCAGTATACTTGGTAGGGCAGAAATGAATGCACTACGGACAATAATAAGAAAAACAAGAAGGAACAGATTTCGAAATCAGGAAAGAAGACACGAATGTGAAATGATAGACCTCATCCAATTTGTGAAAAAAATAGAAGAAAGGAATGAAGTTACAAGAACAGACAATGCAACGACTATTTCTATACCCTACCTTTCAAAATTGTTAACTTATCTTCTAGCGCTTCTGCAAATCATTGAGGGTTTGTTAAGTAGTCTAGCTTTGATTGGAATTGCTTGAGGATGTTGTTATTGCAAAGCTAGTATTGTTGGTTCCTGTACTGTTCTTATAAGTTGTGTGTATCTATTGCCTCTGTGCTCTTCTGTAAAACTTTTTGGAGGCCTCCTAGTTTTATGTTGCTGAACGGTTTTCCATTATAACTAAAAGTTAAATATAGTGGCAAGTTATATTAAACTATTACAAATCTTCTGAAACGTGTATGTTCTATGACTAGATGAAATTCTAGTTAATTGCATATTGTGAGTTTATTATTATTTTTGTTAAATATATAAAATTCTGCTAGAAGTAATAATAGCTTGTCATTTTCTAACTTGCTTTTATTGGTTTATTTAAGTAATATCGATATTAACAAGCTATTCTATTTTGTCTCTGCACACACATATATTATACCAAAAATTGAAGAACAAGTAAAATTGGCACATACTAATTCAACTCCTACGTCAAATTTATACGAGTTAACTTCGGCAATAAATCTTAGAAAAGTAATACTAAACCAGCAAGTTTTCATATTTAATATTCAGTGACTTCAAGTGCTATTGAAATGCTCCCCTTCTTAGCAAATAATCAGCGGAACTTGTTTTCTTTTGTAATACTGTTCAATACGTTCTATTTTTCCCATTTCGATAAGGGTACGATCTTTTATCTGTTCTGAACATTCATCGTTCATATGGCTTACCCCATTTCAACATCAAAGAAAATCTGTGCTTGCGGTTTTTACGTCTACATTAATAGGGAAACAAGCGTTTCAATTCCAAACTACTAGTCTGAAGTATTTTTTTGGATGTGTATAGACCAATGCCTTGTACTTGTCATTATACAATTTTTTCGCCATGTTTTTAAATTTCATGTGATCTCTTCAATTCGTTATTTAGTGCATAATTTTTTACTTATTATATTTTATATTGTCAGTGTTATATGGCATATCAATAATAATTTGTTTACTTAAATAGAACATTAAATCCATTAATATGAAACATAAACATTGGATTTTCTTTGGTTTGGTTTTACAACATAAAGTTTTTAATTCCAAAATTTAGACGGAGGTTGAGGACGAGGAGCTTAGCTTTTTTCTGATATTTAAATTACTGTTGCTTTTCTCAGTACCAAACAAAAAAGTTAAAAATTATAAATGTTAGTATAAAAGTTAATTTCGGTTTGCTGTTGTATGTTTGTCTAGTTAATCCACTGTCTAACATTGTTCGCGGGGTTCCTATATAGATGTTGACATCTATCTAGTCCTTGTAGATTTGCGTCTATTTGCAACCATTGGGATGGCACGTTCTTCCTCCTGCCATATTGATGTGTTGAAGATTTGGTACTATTACGTATTACTTTGTCTTGTTGGTTGGTTTATGGGCTTCTCTATTCGTACTTGTTTTTCGAAGGTTTTAAACATTCGCAGATATTAACTACCTCTATTTCTTGATTTATATTCTCCTTTGGCACTATGCTACTTAATTTTATCTTTAAAAATTTATTTTATTCTCGTTTTGCGAAAATATGTTTCCAAACATTTATTTCCTTTTCCTTGATAATTTTAGCGTGCCATATTAGTACAATCTTCTCCTTCGATTCTTCCTTACAGAAGAGTCGTTATCTTTTGACTATAGTCTTTTTTCTAAACCCTCAGTATTTCGTAGGATAATGTGCCAAAGAATTTCAGTATGCGGTGATTTACAATTTGTGATAGACGCTGTGGCTCCTTAATCTCGTTGAGAATTGATGCGTTAGTCATTTGCGCTGTCCATAGGACGCGGAGCATTCTTCTCCAGACCCACATTTCAAAGGCGTTAAGTTTGTTGATATCTTCAGCTTTTAGGGTTCTGACCCATATAACAGGAATATGAGTTATTTAATAAGCTTCTCTTAGTGTTGATGGTGATGCCATTGTTTTTGCAAATTTTTTATATATCGTATAATTTCCTTTCCATTTCGCATATTTTTCTGCTTACCAGTGAGCTGCCTACTTTGTTCGTGATGAGGTCCCCTAGATATACGTCATGTCCGGTCTATTATTATTTGCGCGATTGAAGATCATTACCTTTGTTTTGCTAGTGTTAATTTCTCGGCCGTGATAGAGGCTTTCCTGTTCGATTTTATCAAGGAGTTCTAGTAGTTCAGCGCTGTTTGCAAGTAAGGTGGTGTCATCTGCATATCTTAGGTTATTTATTGTATGTTCACTGGTAGTAAATCCTTCGATACAATTCTCAAAAGTTCGTCTCATTATATATTCTCCGAAGAAGAGAACTGGGGACAAGCACAACCTTGTAGAACTCCTTTGTTCAACTGGCAAGGGTTTAAGAGTCGGTCTTCTATTTCTACTACAGCAGTGCTTGAATAGTAGAGTTGCTGTATCAATGAAGTGAAGTGAGTCGGTATTTCCATTTCCATGAGTTCGTTTCATATAATGGTAGTCATTTTGGTAGTCAACAAAGCAGACGCAGACTAGTTTAGTAAATTCTCGTGACTTTTCAATAATTTGTTTGATCAGTATTTATTCCCGCGTTTCCTAGCCTTTAACGATACCAGCTTGTTCTGGTGGGATTTTCCATGATAAGTAAGGTTTTAGTCTCTTATGTATGATGCATAGGAGTATCTTGCTTGCATGAGACACCAAACAGATTAGGCGGTAGTTTTCACATTTCTCTTTGGAGCCTTCCTTATAGATTGGTATAAATTAGGATTATATCCAATTGTTAGGCCATCTTCCGTATTTCCAAATCCGTTTGATTAGTTTGTGCGTGATGTTAAGCTGTCCAGATGTTCAGCTTCGCCGATGATTTGTAGGACATCTCCTGTTATTTCGTCTAGAATAGGAGATTTATTAGATTTGTCTACTTCCCCTCTTAATATTGAGGGTTCTTGGTTAGAATATTCGACAATTGCTGCTCTGGTTTCATCACTGTCAAATAGTTTGTCGCAATAATATCTACATACTTCCATTATCTCATTTATATACGATGATTTATTTCCAGCCTCTCTCTAGACGTACGAGGTGCATAGCGTCTGGTGACTTTCTTTACGGCCTGAAAGAGATCTTTGGTATTGTTCCGTTAAGCGTGGTTTTGAATCTCGGTGTATATACCTGTGAGATATTCATACCTAGCTTGCCGGCACAGTCGTTGTATCGTGTAGTTCAGTTGCCTGTATTTATTTTTCTGTTGTTCAGTGTTTATACTTTTTGCTTTCAGTTGACGGCTCTCTTCTATTTTGTGAAGGATAGCTTCTTTTATCCAGAGTTTCTTTTTCATGGGTTTCTCATTAAGGTTGGTTTATTCTGCAGTTTCGTCGACAACAATTTTGAGTGCCGTCTATATTATCTGGACAGGTATTTTATTTGACTGTAAGTCTGTGTTGCTAGTGTTTTTCTGGTGGCATTCATTTGCATTGTCAATCACCACTTTCCAAGTGGTTGATTGTTTCGGGGGAGTTTTTAGTTTTGTTAAGAAGTGTGCGACTAAACGTTTACGGTCACTGTTGCATTCCGCACCTGAGCAAGTTTTGGTGTTTTTATACTTTATTAGTTATACTAGACTGTTTCCTATGTGGCAGTATATTAACTTTTCTTCTTAGTTGTTTCTATCGCCCAGTCCATATTTGCCAATTACGAATTAGTTACGGTCATCATTGCGAGTCTCTCCCAATTTGGCATTAAAATCGCTTAGTATGATAATTATGTCCCTACTACGTATTTTTTTAAGTTGCTCAGACAACATTCCATAGAGTTCATCAATATCTTCTTCATTGGATTCAAGAGTGGGGGCGTAGACTTATATGATAATAAGTAAGAAGGGTTTAGTTTAGCAGATATCATCCTATCGCTGATTGGGTTGCAGGCCATAATATGTTTTTTTAACATGCGGTGCGATTATTATCGCTACTCCGCTTCTGCTTGTGTTTTTGTGTCCTGAAAAGAGTATAAGGTATTAGTAGAATATCATCAGTGTATATCAGGTTAGCCGTCTGCTATTGGTTTATGGTATCCCAACGTGAATAAAACATTTCTCAACTGCATAAAGATTATAAACTGAAGTGGGCTGTTACATGCCTTCTTCTAAAATGATTTTATAGCTTTCAATGCAACAAACTCTTTTAAAGTTCTGCAATAATCTTAGATTCATATTTGTCATGTTTGGTTTACTTTCAGTACTTTTAGCGCTTCCTATGTTTCTTTTTTAGATATATATATTCGCCAGTTATAAGTGAGAAGAAGCCTTTACTAGCGAAAACAGGGTCTAAAATTATATTTTTTCTTCTATTAACTTTCCTAGGGTATTTGTGTTATGATTGTGAATTTTTACACTTTCTTTTTGTTCGTTTTTCGTAACATACCGTTTAAAGCAGTACAAAAAATACAATATTTGTTAAAAGGACGATTAAAACAGCGACGTTCATCAGACAATGATTTGAAAGGATAAGCGTGGCTAAGTGCCGCGTCGTTGTAAAACTCTTCTTGTTCTACGTGCAACAAAGTTTTTAACGTAGTTTAAGTTTTTGAAGCGGTTCGTCGTTCATGTTACTGACATATATTCTGCAGACAGTCTTCCACTTTCTCTCATGGTTTGTTTAACAATTCTGAAGTATTCTTAAATTCTCCCGCAGCTTTCCAACTTCTTGATACTCCCGTGGTTTCTTTTTCTTCATAATAATTTGTCATTCCCTGAGTTAGCCTGGCATGTCTTCTAATTCTCACCCTTCAACTATGTGGTAACTATATACCTCTTTTTTCCCTTAAATTTATTTTAGTAATTTTGCTTTGGGTTGCCTTTGGTTCAGATTTGTTGTTTCTAAATGATTCGCTGTGTGTTCGAAGATAATACAGTAAAACACAATTCTTCTTTACATCCTATTAACCAATATGTCTTCAGTGTTCTGTTTGTTTTGTACTATTTTGGTTTTGCATTGAAATCTTTTCAACACGGTAAAACATTTTATTATTGAATAAAATAGTATTCTACTACTATGGCTTTTTAAAGCTTATACAGCTCTGGTTTAAAATTTGCAGTTTACTTCGCACACAACCTAAACTAAACTAAACCTGCAGAAAGTGTAAAGATGTATTTTCGTGAAACATAGCCATTGATTTCAATTAATGTAATTCGAAAATTCCATTTAAAATAATGGGAAATACAATAATGTCATATCCAGAGAATATTAAATTTTCAAATATATATTTCTGTACGAACAAATTAATTAGATTGTTGATCAAGTTATTAGCGAATTCACTGGATAGATTCCATACTGATTAGTTCAAAAATGTGTGTGTCTGCAGTGGTATTTTCTGAGCTCCTTCCAAAACTTTTCCAATTAAATTGTTGTTAGCTTAGGCGTACGTTAGAAGTTACTTATTTTTGTATTAATTAATTAGTTTCAAAGTCTGTAAAGTATTCTTACATTTACAAGTTAATTGAGTTAAAGTTGTGACGTAAAAGTCACTGTTACGATTTCGAGGTCCTGGAAGAATAACTTAGGAATGTCGTACTGCATCATAAATATTACATTTTATGTATAAATTCTTTCATCCAGAAATTTACAACCGTAATATGATACTAAATATATAGTTTTCAATTATCTAGTTTATCAGATTGAGGCATTAGCTATTATCTAAGTCCAAATTAACTAATTAATTTACGTACTTATATGATTAGTAAACTGCTTACATTTTAACCCGTTCTACTGTGAAACCTGAATTGTAATGATTTGTGCTTATTTTACTATGAGTATTAGACAGGTTGGTAAGGGATGGAAAATGAATTTGTAGCTATTAATGATCATTGAAAATTGAGATACTTATTCATGTTAATTTAACCCTTTTTGGGATATGACGGCTTTGATCGTAGATATGTTCCGCGAATCTCGATTATTCGTTTTTCTTCTCTGGTATTCTGATATTTGTATTTTTAACGACCGACTTGTTTTTTCAATACAGTCCCTGTTATAGTCACACGAAAAGCTGTTGCAGTAAGCAGTTTATAGAGATTTAGTCTTCGATTTATTTTTGGGTATAACTCCTTTTGTAATTTTCGTTGGAGTTGAACACCATTGGTATATTGAAGTGTTTTCAACTTTACTTATTTCATCATAAAGACCTCGTGATATACGGAATCGCTGTATTGTACTTGTGTATGTTGTTGGTCCTCTACTACAGTTACATTATACATTATTTTTCGGCAGCCATTCCCTTCTTGGGTTGTAAAATTATTCAGAATTGTTTTTTTGATCTTGGCTTCCATTACCTTGTATAGGATTTCTTGGCATATCCACTGCCACTTCATGGTGGCCATTGGAGTTGTCATTTAAATAGCTACTTATAGGTATGAGTAGTTTTCCTGTACATGCTGGTTCATGTGGACCAAGACACCTAGCACATTTAATTGGTTATTTGATTGCTTTTCTGGTTTTACGAATTGAGTGATTGAGTCGTTTAGTTTGTTTTGTTTGTCCCGTATGAACATATTATAAAGATAATGGGAACATAGCTCAGCTACAACTACGGTTTGTTTTCTTGTGTGTATATTACTTTTGTTACAATTATTTCATCTAAAGTTACTTAAGTGCATATAAGTTACCTTTACCTTTACCAATTTAAAGAAGTACAATGTATTATGTCTCTGGAAGTAGAATAGGTATTGAACTCTTCTAGAAAACGTTTCTACAACATGTAGGGGTAATCATCATGAGTTATAAGGTAACCTTCCACATTGATCTCGAATAGTCGGAAAAAAAGTTTGCAACCATTTAATAGCATTTTGTAAGAGCTTTCCAAATGTGTTAATTTAATTTTTTTGTTGTTGTGTAACTAGAGCCTGAGGGGTTGAATGGGGAAGGTTACCTTACGAGTCATATTGGTTATCCCTCCATGTTGTAGAAACGGTTTCTAGAAAAGTTTAATATCTCTTTTACTTCCATGATATAATACATTGCAAACAGTTAAATACGTTCAAACATAATATGATTATGTATAACATTATAAACTGCTAATAATTTTTCGACGGATTATCACATAACAAAATAGCAGTGTTATATTCACCTGTTGCAATATTATTAAAGCAATTATTATTAATTTTTTCTATTGTTGGCGTACAAGAGTTCCCACATATATGTATGGTTAAAAACCAAATTGTAATATTTTTAGATAATTTTGTCAACAACGAAAACACTTTAACATTTCAGTACAAATGGTTAAATCAAACGGTAAATACAGCACATAACAATTGCACAGCATACATTAATTCCACGAGGAGGAGGTGGAGGATATGGATGGCACCATATTTATTAATTTTAACGAATGGGCTGAAAATTAATGTATGCTAGCAATGTGCCTCGTTTCTTATTCTATGCCGGTCATTTAAGGATCCCATGAATTTGATCTAATTTCAAACAGGAGTTTTTATTTACGATAATAACAACTTCCTAACCAACACAAAATAACAAATACAGGATAATTTCAAAATGAAATGAAAAATAAACACAGTCAGCTGTTTGACAAAATACCAGTGATTCAAACATCAACCATATAATGGCAACAACATCACTAATACGCACATTGTATATTTTACATTAGAAATGGCACAGAATGCAAATAGCAAATAGCAGAAATTGTCATGAAAATTTATTCACAAATTTACACGCAAATGTTGTATGAAAATTAATGTCGTGTCATGTAGGCTTTATGTAATGTTTTGTTGATTTGTAATTTCGGAAAGTATAAAGTGATACAGAATTATGCTTTAGTTTTCTTCTTCTTCTTCTTTCATATAAGTTAATAAGCTTGTTTATTCCAGAGAGTCCCTCCATCGGTTCTGGTCTTCCTGGTGACCTCCTTCCTGTGGGTCGCAAGTCTCTTGCTATCTTCGCGATTCTGTTGTTTTGCATTCTTGATATATGTTGGTTCCATGCGTTTCTTCTTTCTTGAACCCATTCCTCTATTTTCTGCATATTGCATCTTGTGTGGTCTCGTTAGTTACTCGTTCTAATTTTCGTGGTGTGTTCATGTTCATCTCTGCGGGTTCTAGAATTTGTTTTGTTTTAACTGTGTCCGGTCTTGTTTCAACTCCATACGTTAGTATTGGCCTTATGACTGACTTGTAGATTTTTACTTTAGATTCTGTACTTAGATGTCTGTTTTGCCATATGGTGTTATTTAGGCATGCGGATACTTTAGTTGCTTTTTGTGCTTGATGTACCACTTCTATCGTTAGGATCCCATTGCTTGTAATAGTGCTTTCTAAATAATTAAATAACATCACTTGATCCACAGTACTTCCATTAATCTCTAACTTACTTCTTACCGGCTCCTTGCTAATTGTCATTGTTTTTGTCTTTTTCTCGGAAATGTGTAGAGCAAACTCCTTACATGCCTTACTAAATACTACTAAATACTAAATACTGTATAGAGAATAAAAACTGGCCATGCCATAAAAAGTATAGGCTGCCATTTAAAAAAAATGCCGATGACGTCATAGCTAAAAACATATGACAATCGAAAAAAATGAAAAACGGCAAATTATGGTAAATAACTTGATAAGAAACTTTTGTTAGAAACTTCTTTTCGTATAGCTCTTATTTAAGGCTGTAGCATCGATGTTCCTTACTTTTTATTCACCCTGTATGTATATATATATATATATACAGTGCGAGTTTAAAGTCTGGAACTATCGAAATAAATCTTCCATTAAATGTTTTTGAAAAAATTCTCGATCACGTCGATTTTTATCTTAAATTAGACACATTTTAGTGTAATTGTTATTTGTAGATTCTCTTTTGTTTCTCAGTTATGGCGATAGCGAAATTGTTTAAAATGGATACCTTAATTTTTTATGATGGATTTGGAAAGAGCGTGAAATCTAAAACCAAATATGCTAAAAATGTGTTATACTGCATTAAGAAGTTTTTCTATTTCGGTTTTATAAAGCCGTTCTAAGCGCACTGTTTTAGCTTAAAAACAGTACGTTAAGGAGGCCTATAATCGTACTGTTTTTAGTTTGTTTTTTTACGATGTTGGTAGTTCGATTTGAATTTGAAAATTTGAAATGTCAGT
>JABXWE010019857.1:0-27869 GCA_014611495.1 Limonius californicus | reverse complement strand
ATATATATATATATATATATATATATATATATATTGTATATATGTTACTGGAAGACTGGTCATGGCAATTTACACAAAACGAGATATTTCATGAAGAAACAACGACGCAAAGTAACCTTCAAAATTTACAACGGCCGGCCAATTGAACGAGGCCGGCCCTGTTATTATTATTGTAAAATCACAACCTTAGGACAATATTTATATTTATTGGTACGAGAATAAAGATATATCTAAGACTTGGGAGTAATAATGAAGCTTTTTACAACAGGAATGATTTAAGACCTTTTTGGCTCTTTGGGTGCCTGGTTGTCGTTTTTATGCCAAAAGAATTTCGAAAACTTAAAAAAATGCCTTTAATTCAATCCTGTTGCATTAAGCAGCAGATTATGTTTCCAAATACAAAACGGAAAACGCTAGCGACAAACAACGACCTCCATACAATATCTTTTCAAGCATTAAAATGTATGTTTATAAGTTTAACAAATGCTTCATTATTAAGTTCGTTTTATCTCTCGCAGTGTTTAGTCAGACATCAAGATGCAAAGGAATTTAATATTTAGAGCGTTAAACTACACACTGAAAGGAAAATACTTGACTCAGAAAGATATGTATTTTGCTACTATGTGTTTGAATTATTGGTTTTCGAATCTCGATATGTAAAAAAGTCAGTTTGCTTGGAAAAGTCAAATAATCAACTTCGACTGTAAAAGTTTGATCAAAAAAGCCGTTTTTATCAAAAATATTACTAGTTATTTCCTTATTACAAACTATATAGCGTTATAAACTCACAAAATTGATATTCAAAATCATTTTAGCACATAATTGTACCTATCCTATCGCACTGCACGTCGATAAACTGTAGTTTGAATCAAAATTAAAGTCTCGCGCGTTAGATTTTGACATGAACTGGGCGATATCTATAAATATAGTTTTGATTTAGAACTTCGCCAAATTCACACCCATTCGCCAAGAGCGAATTATAACAAAACCTTATCGATTTTGAAAAATATACGCGTCCAGCCCTAAAGTAGAAGGAAAAAATTAGAACGTGCAACGTCAAATCGTATGAAAACAAAACATTCCGAATTCGGTCGCGACATTTAAAAATGGTTCTTCTAAAATAAATCCAACCCATAAACAAATTTGAACCTACATTGTTTCGATAACTCGATCTTCAATTTTTTAAGCAAATGTGGAACACCCCTTCCCCAAAACCCAGAACGAATTACCCAAATTCTCCGCCCAGAAATTGAACAATTCACTCCGTTGTGTTGGATTGAACTTTCTTAATTTTGAAGTATCTGAAGACCCCGTAGCCCGTGACTGTGGCCAAAACGGCTATTGCTAGCGTAAATCCCGCAGCGATGGGCACAATGTACGTCCTGAAGACCAGGTGTGCATTGCAGTCGAAGGCGGGTCCGAAGTTGAATCGCTTGTACATGAAGGGCTGCAGTCGGAACGTTCTCAGATACAACCTCGCGCTCAAACTGGCGGGATTATACTCCTCCTCTGGGAACTTTAGCTCTACCACGGAATCCTCGCAGGCGTAGGATTTGCCCACTGGAGTCGGAAACAACATTTGCGAATGAACAAGCGTGAAGGAATTTTCAGGAAGAACTGAAAAACAACGCAAGGTTGAAACTGAAGAAGTGTTCAAGCATCAGGAAGCATTGAAAAACAAGCAAGGATCAATCAGATGGTTGATCTAATAGAAAAACCATATGGGGTGGACCTGATTGGCCTTGTTATCTTAACACCAAAGGGTGTGCACAGAAAATAACTTACCATGTTTTCTAATACTGCGGAACCGTTCTAATTCAGTACTAACGGTCAGTTCTATTTGGCTAACGTACCATCGTTCACCTCCAGGTGTCTAAAACATCAAGAAAAGGAGCGGTAATCAAACCAAGAGTTTTGGGAAAATATCATTGCCGCCCTATTCGTTATTTGACCTAAAACAACACTTTGACCTAAGAAAATATTTACTTTAGCAAAATTCCAGATCATGGTGTATCCATCCCACTCGATCCTCATGGAGGCGGTGTCCTCGTACTTGCAATTGCCGTCGATGACTGCATCGTCCCGCATGTAGGCGTAATCTGCGTCCTGTCCCGCTTGTGATTTAAAGTAGACCTACGGGATATCTTTAATATTGAATATTGCTTTGTTTAAAAAAATATTACCTCTATCAATCCATCAACTTTAAATAAAATGCAAGTCGCTCCATTTCTGGCGAATACTTCGTACAAAACCAACCCTATGGTATCTGTTGTGGCGGCTACATTAACTATTTTTGTTCCATTGGCCCCTGACGTGGCGTTTGTGTACTTTGTATGACGAGGAGGTTTATTTGTTACCATGTAAGGTAAGGTTATGGATGAGACCAGAGACAACGTAACACCTTTCGAAATTAAGCAGAATTAGATCCTCAAAATATATGGAGGATTTTTAATAATAATTTAAAAACACAATGTAATGGAAATAAAACAAAAAAAAAACAACAATATCGAAACGTTGAAAGGGTTCAATTGGATGAAACGGGTTACAGATTTACATTTGTTTAAACAACAGAAAACCAAAAACAAGATCCTGACACGAACTAAAAAGAAACTAGGACACGGGTCACAATGGAACAGCTGAACAACAAAGCGAAACAAGAGAAAACAATAAAATAAGGGACTTACAAATTTGAAAACACAGAAAATAACCGTCCGTCCGCGTTTTGATCATCTTGACCCAAGAGGTTTAAGAAAGCAATTGCATTTCACACACAAATTTGCTTGGAAATGTTCTGAATGAGAGGTTGCGAATGGGATGAATCGCATTTTAGTGCCAGTGCGTAGAGTTTCTGCCTCCGTCAATATTCGTGCAGTTGCGCCATCCCGGAAAACGTGAATGTGAAAAAAGCAGGGTTTAAAGAACTATCCAAAATATAGAAATTCTAATAAATCAGATTTTATAAAGTTAATTTTAAAAGAAGGGCTCAATGCTGATGGTTGGATTAATTAATTAAACAGATTTAATATTAAAAAATTAAAATCGATCGATGAAAAATGTTACGGGCCAAACGAGCTTTTTCGTCGACCCACAACAGGATGGGTGGAAAAAGGCCTGCAGCTTAGCTCAGAGGAGTAGGGGAGGTTCACGGAAATCGCTTACGGGAGGAAATCTTCCTGGTTGTGTACAGAGTAGGTCAAAATTAGCGGGCGTCACCTTCCAAATCACAGCTGATTGTAGGTCCTCGTGGAAGGCCGAGAAGCCAGCAGCTTACAGGAGTCGGAATCGGAATCACCTTTATTGTGCCTCCCTCCTGTTTAGAAAGCTTGCAAAATTCATGCACACACAAATACAAATAGAAAATATTAAAAGATGTAATGAAGTTTAAAACACATATAATTAAACGACTGGAAATGCCAAAATACAAAAAAAATATGACAGCAAGTAATAATATTTAACTCAGTACAACAATCGGTTTAAAGGAACGTTCGATTAAGGGGGAGCTCGCCGCCCATGGCTTAGGGTATTTAAAATATTCCAACAAATCTACGTGGCCAGTGGCGTCTGAGTTTACAAGTATAATACAGTATGTGATTTCTTTTTACAATTAACAGCAAACAAAAAGAAAATAATGACAAACGACGACTGAGGGTCGCCTCTTGTCGCATTAAAAAAAAGGTTCAATCACTTAGAATTTTGCAAGTTAACGCATACAAGGTTTTTTTCACAACACAAAAAACTAATTCCTTTACCTTGACTTTCGGTGAATGTAGCAGAGAGGTCGGCACAATTTCGGGGTTGTTTTTCGGATGCAGGTACAGTCTAGAGGGTATTTTCAGGTCCGGGAAAAAGATAGACGACTTCTTCAGAAAGCTTTGGGACGAAACATTTGTTGGTACGCCCCTGGGAATTGAATTACTTCCACTAGGGGTGCGGATGATTGAAACAACAGCTCTACGAAGCACAACTTTCACGGGTTTTTAAATCGCTTATATCTGATATAGATCTAAAGGACAATTACATTTAATTACCCAAGCACCAAAACTTAACACTCTGCTAATATTTATTTACATCCGACTTCGTCTTTTTGTCTAAGGCAAGATATGATACGGTAAAACTCAATTTATCAGAGAAGCCGCGAAGTAGCGCTGATAACAAAGGAATTCCCGGAAATATTTTGGTCGCCGTAACAAATGTCAAGCGCTCGAAAGTGACCTTGTCAAAAATTAAATATTTTAAAATGGTGAAAATTGTAATCAACCTAAAAAAGTTTGTTAAAATAGAATCCCAATCCCTATGAAGCGGCAATTAGAGTACGACTCTAATCCAGACAGAGTGGCACAATTTAAATGAACATAACAAAAACTGAGAGTAACTCATGGACTAAAGTCGAAGCCTAAAAAATAGATCTAATAAATCGAATTTCAGATCATGTGTCAAATATAAATAACAATGCCAATTTCAATATCCTTCCCAACGAAATCAGGCCACCAAGTTTGGAAGAGTTATTGAAAGAAGAGAATCAATTCGTGTCAAAGACTGATGAAATCAGTCCAGAGACGAAGAGTGAGTCAGTCCAGAATCAAACGCTGAAAGAACTAAGAAAGATTGCTAAAGAAAAAAATATCCCAGGTTATTCAAAAATGAACAACTCAGAATTAATATAAAGGATTCGTGACAAAAAGGATGAACAGCCTTCTGCATTCGAAGAGGATCATTCTACAGAGTTTTCAGATAAGACTAAATCTAAATTCTAAATAATAGAAACAAAATCTGAATACACCAAAAATATGGAAAACATAAAGTTTACTATAAAATGATATTATTGAAAGACGAACATGAATGTTTCTGATATAAAATTCAGAAAAAAAAGTTTTAGAGAAGGAGACTTATTAAATATAGTAGTTAATCACGATGATTTATGGCATCTTATTTCTACAGGTTATTCAAGAAGTTGTGATATTGATAGTTTATTAAACAAAATTCAAAATATTTTAACTGCAAACGAAGAATTAGATATATTATCTTGTGAATTGTCTAGAAAGATAGATCATGCTGTCCAAGAGCTGTTATTCTTGGATTAACTTATCATATAAATATAATACTCGGCAAGGAATATAATCATAATGAAATTATATATGTTGGAAAAGGAAGAAATCTACAAACAACTTTAGCTCACGGGATATGTAATCAACTTGAAGAATATAATGAAGAGTATTTTATTTTAGATGATATTGCAAATATAGGAAAGGTGTTGAATATTCAAAAAAGTCGTTGATGCATCTCAATTCAATTGTGTAATTTATTCGGGGCCTGAAAGAAATAGAGTAAACCCGACAGTTATTGGACAGTTAAACATTTTTTATTCAATGTGTGTGTCAATGAATTCTAACTATTAACTGTAAAAGTAGATGTGATTATACACCATGTAAAAGCATAAAGTATGTTTATGAGGGTGGCATTTATAGAAAATAATTTTGATCTATGAGAATGTTAAAATAAATTGTTGAAATAATAATAATAATAATAACTAAAAAAAATACAGTTATTGGACAGTTTTTATAATCATTGGACATTGGAAACATAGTTATTGGACACTGTTAAAAGTACTTATGTATTTGTTTGCTTAAACCTATATATTTATTAAGATAGGTATGTATAATAACAATAAACATCCAGAAAGTAAGTTTATTAACCGCAAATCACAAAAAAACAGATGGCTTTCAAAACTTATTTGTACCTAAGTAGCTACCTAGTAGTACCTAGGTACCGACCTACTACCTATAACTAAAAATATATAACTGATGGCAAAGGAATAAAGATCCAATCCTAAAAATCAGCTAAACAACTTAACCCACCAAATAAAGCGGGAAATAGACAAATACAGAATTTACATCTATCAAAAGAATTTAGAAAACATTGAACCGCATACTGCTAACCTATGGAAAGTAACAAAAAATATTATTCGAGAAACCGAAATAATTCCATCGCTAACAACACCTAATGCCACATGTAGCTCAGACGAAGACAAAAGGAATCTATTTCCAAAACATCTTGAAAACTGTTTTACACCAACAATACCAGAAGGAAACAGACGACACGCACAAAACGCAACCACATACATTAAAACTCATTATCCATTACCAACCGACTTTAATAAACCCACATCACCTCAAGAATTATTACCATACATAGAAATACTATTAGTAAAAAAAGCTCCTGGTCCTGACCTGATTCCCAAAGTAATACTTAAAAACCTAACAAAAAAGGCCATAGCCTTCCTAGTCATCCTATTCAATGCCTGCTTAAGAAAAGGATACTTTCCAAACAACTGGAAACATGCCCATATATTAATGTTTCACCAGCCAGGTAAGACCAAATCGAACTGTACCTCTTACCGCGCCATAAGCTTATTACCAACCATATCGAAGCTGCTCGAGAGAGTTATCTCCAAACGACTAAACAAATTATTAATCGAACATGACATAGTGCGTCCCATACAGTTCGGATTCCGAGAAGAGCTCTCGGCAGTGCAACAATTACAAAGAATTGCCGAGATAATAGAGCGCGGGTACGAAAGCAAAATCTACACGGTAGCGGCGTTTTTGGATATCACCCAAGCATTTGATAAGGTTTGGTTGGAAGGATTAAAATACAACTTGCTTCAGCTACCTCTTCCCCAATATCTAGTCGCCATCATCTTCTCATTCTTGGCAAGCAGGTCATTCGCAGTTAGAATAAACGAGACCATCACAGAAACAAAGCACATTCATGCAGAGGTACCACAGGGAAGCATTTTGGGACCAACACTGTTCAACGTCTTCACGTATGACATACCTAATCCCCAAATAATCAAAATGGCGCTATTCCCTGACGACACGGCTATATTTATCTAGAACGAAGACCTCCACACAGCTATTGACCAATTACAATCAGCAAAGGCAAGTGGTTCAACAGATGATGTATAACATTAAATCTATCTAAGTGTATAACTAAAATATTCACATTAAGACGAATACAGGACCACTAGAACATCCGCATACATGGAACAACAATCCCCTGGAGCCCGAAGGACGAAGCAACCAAATATCTTGGAGTCCACTTGGATACTAGACTAACTTAGAGCCACCATGTGAATACCAAACTAAATCAAGGGTACAACAGATTAAGGCAACTATATATCCACTAATCAACCGCAATACACCATTACGAATAGAGTGTACAATTCTATTATTTAGAACACTATAGAGACCTACTATAACATATGCCTCTCCAGTATGGAGCACAACGTCAAAGACAAACCTAAGAAAATTACAAGTCTGTATAACATTGTAAAACGTTGAGCTGTTAAACTGAAATAAAAAAAATTATTATAGACACGTCGTCAATTACATTTTCCGTTTGGTTTTTCTCCCTGTCACATTCTATATCTGAAGAATCCATCTCAATATCAGATTCACCATCGCTCTCCTCTCTGTAACAATCATGACATAAAAAGTTGTCATTGTCTTCATCATTTGGAATATCAATACGGTGCGGTCTTGGTATGCAGGTTTTATGAAAAAAGTATTTATAATCTTGGCAACTGATAATTTTCTTACTACGTATAAGTTTTCCACAAATGTGACATTTGCCTTCATTTCCACTGTTTCGTTGTTTGCATGTAGTTTCTCTTCCTATCCTTATTTGTTCACGTTTTCCTTTTCTCTCCGCCTTTTGTCTCTCTCTTTCCAGTTCTAAGTTCTTTTTCTTCTCATGCATATCTTGAAACTTCCGTGAAGTTATGACAAACGGAAGTTTCTCAGTATTTCTCTTACCTTTGCGTTTTGGGCGTTCCGGCAAAGTAAGGTAATCTCCAATAAATGGCGACTTCACCAAAGTTGCTCTGAGAATATGGTTTTGTTCTATTGAGTTGTTGTAATACCTTGAGTGTTTGTAATTCGTTGAATCGATGACGAGCAATCATTACTAGCTTGATTTAAATTCCGACTTCTACCATTGTTTTCGTAGGTAGGTAGGTTATCGCTAGGGGGGTTTACAATATCGTTGGCGATTATATGTATTCTTGAGTTGTTTGGAATATTTTGATCAGCTTTATTTGATTCTTGTACAATTACATCATGGTTTATGTTTTCTCTATTTGGGAATTCAACTTGAGGTTCCTCTAAAACATTTATTTCTTCTGTTTCCGGCACATTTTGTTCTGAAAAATTGTTCCTAATTCCAAACCAGTTCCAGTTTCAAGTTTCTGCTCCCACAATGGTGGTGAATGTAATATAATTCATAACTTTGTATTCAGTCGAAATAGCGGTGCCTTCATTTTCATTTAAATTGCTATTACCTAGGCATTTAGAATAATCAATTGCGCTAGGATCGTACGGGTATAAACCGCAAGTTCTAAAGCCATTTTGCAATGTTTCTGGTTGTATGATTTCAATGGCCTTCCCTAAAATTGGTGTAAATGTTGTTTTTGTTATCACTTCACCTGGACGAGATTCGTACTTTCTGACTTCTCTTTTCCATGATACTTTAATAGGCCTGAAATCCGAAACATCCGCTGGCTGGAGAACCCTTGTTGCATTCGGATATAGTGCCAACAGTTCAATTTGCAGATGATTACATAAAATACTCAACAGGTAAGTTATATGTGATTTATGTCGATCTACATATAATAATACTGGAAACTGAACATTATTTGCAACGAGCTACAAATGAAATACATTTGCTATGTATTCATAGAAGCATTCCGTAGTCATCCAGCCCCTATCATTGCGTCCGATACCCCAGGAAGCATTTGCTGATCTGGCAAGCGTTTCTGGTATTCTTTTATGAGGGAACACACCCATTGGACAGCACTTTTTCCCATCTAGTACAAAAGTAAACATAACCGTTATGTTTTCTTTGGAAGAACTATGTTCTATGTGATATACATTTTTAGCATAAACATTTCCAGTAGATGGGCATATTTGAAAACCCGACTCGTCACCATTGTAAATCCTTGAAGGATCCTTTAAATTTAAAAGATCTTCCAGATTCTTTTCTTTAATATATTCGCTTATGCCGGAAAACCAGTTTCGTATGTCTTTTTCTGAGTGGCGTCTTAAGAAAGCACGAAACTAACCGTTTCCTGGTCTGTTATCTTTGAACGGATTTTTTCTTGGATTATCCTTCAAAAACCTTTGAACGCTATCTACAATGTTTTCTCGGTTCCTGGGAAAACCTCTTTGTGCCATCTTCTTTATCCAATCAACTAAACGTAATTCATCATCTTCTGTCAGCACTGTATTTGGACCAAATTTTTCCTTGTTGTTGCGTATTTTATATGTTAATTAAAACCATTTGTCTTTATAAACAAGTTTATTAATCTCACTGATGTTACAAGACAAAAGCACACACCATCTTGTTGCCTGATGCTTCCTACCAACCGCAACATTTAAAAGTAACTAAACGTAATTTGGTTGGTCAACAACCCAATATACAACACTTGTGCCCTGGAATTTTGATTTTGAATTCGAGGGATGATTTAGGAACATTAAATTTGTGGCTATATTTCTTAAAAAAGATTCACCTTTCTTCATTTCTTCAATAGCAAGTTGCATTTGATTGCGGCCGTACGTACGCCTTCTGGACATTTTCAAACCTATTGAAAATACAAAGGTGATAATAGGACCTATTAATTGTCCATAAATGACATAAGCCAATTGTAAAATGATCACAGGCCGGTTGTCCAGAGACTATTTTATGCAACTTTTGAAAAAATTCAGTTATTGGACACAGTGGTTGAAATACTTGAACATAAATGTTATATGCAATGGAAACGGCAAAAAGGTGGGTTGTGTGAAACCATAATGAAACAAAATGATAATAAATACAGAGTTAAAGTATGTGAAAATTGCAACAAAAATGGTTGTACTGTCATATGGTACCTTCATGGAAAAGTTACAAATAAAAATTTTTATATTTATGGGAGACTGACTCCTTTAGTGCCGTAAGACAATCAGTCTAAAATTAAATTACCTGGTCCTCCAGGTTGGGGGTTGAGACGATAGACCAGCAACCGACTCTCGTGAAAAACAAATAAACTCTAAAAACCCAAACTCAAAGCCTCGGCAAATGGACAGTCAAACTGGAAAAAGACAAAAGCAACGAAAAAGGATAATGAATATTGGAACATGAAATGTCTAAGGACTACGAACAAAACAACAGGATGTCTTCAAACAACTCGAGAAATATAAAATAGACATTGGAGTGTTAATGGAAATAAAAAAGAAAGGTCAATGAGATGAAATGATGATAGGGAACTACATCCACTTTTACAGCGGAGTCAACAAGGATAAAAGAGCAAGAAAATGCAATAAATATCAATGGAACGAGACTCATAGAACTATGCGAAACATACGCACTACGAATATAAATGGATACTTCAAACATAAAGGTATCTACAGGTATACATGGATTCAGCCAACATGATAATGGAAGTCCATCATAGATTATTTAATACTGAAACAACAAATAAAAATAATAGCACAAGATGTGAAAGCGTACAGAGGTGCTATATGCGGAACAGATCACACGTTATTAAGAGCTAGTATACTAATGACTCCTCTTGGAGGAAATGTGGTAAAACCGATAAATCCGGAAACGAGAAGAAAAATGGAAGAGATAAGATTTCATTTTGAGAAACTTAAAGACGACAGTACAAAATTCCTTTACAAACCAAGACTAGTCAACAAGTTAGCAGGAAACGCTATCGGATCTGCTCGAGAACGATACGAACAGCTCAAGAAACAAATAATGGGAGCCGCAAGTGAAGCAATAGGTCAAAAACAAAATAGAAAACGAAGAGAGGAGATATGGTGGAATGAAGAGATTGAAACGTTAGTAAATGAAAAAAAGGAATAGCTACAGACAGGCGATCCAGAAGACCGGAAAGTGTATGTAAGGACCAATTACGAAGTTTAAAAGAAGGTAATAGAAGAAAACAATAGGACGTGGCAAGAAAGGTGAACACAATTAGAATCACAAATAGGTGGGAAGAGATGTAAAAATGCATAGAAACTGATAAAAGCAATGAGAGCAAACAAAAACAGTACCGCCGGAACTCAACCCATTTAAATGGAACAGTGGGAAGCATATTTTAAGGAGCTATTAATATAAGATATAGCATTCGTAGACATTAAAAAGGCTTTCGACAACGTAAACTAGACTATTATGATGGACACTTTAAATCCATACAAATCGACTATAGAAACAGAAGAATGATAAAAGAACTATATGAAAAACAAACGGCTACCTTCAACATTAATAACTGTGAAAGAGAAGCAAAAATTCAAAAAGGAGTCAGGCAGGGTTGTAATCTGTCTCCAATTTTATTCAATATCTACATTGAACAAATAATAAATAAATGTAAAGAGATCTGCAAAGGCATAAAACTAGGGGGAGAAAGAATACAAACTATAAGATTTGCAGACGATATAGCGGCTATTGCTCAGCGAGCACTAGCATACCCGGACAAAGTACTAAGAAAGTATTCGATGGAGATTAACAAAAACAAAACGGAAGTAAATGATATGCTCCAGAGCACCAGAAGCACATGAATTAAAAATAAACATTCAAGACGTCACTCTCAAACAAACAACATCTTATAAGTATCTCGGAAGTAATATCAATGAGGATGGAAGAAGTACTGAAGAGATTAAAAACAGAATAAGACAAACTAAGGTCTAACAACCAGGAAAAGATTAATTAAAACATGTATTTGGAGTACCGTATTGTATGGGTCAGAAACATGGACGTTAGGAAAAAGAGAAGAACGCCTATTGGAAGCCTTCAAGATGTCGATATGGAGAAGAGTGATGCAAATAAAATGGACGGATAGAGTTACGAATAACCATGTACTAGAACTAGTAGAAGAAAAGAGACTGTTGCTAGAAACTCTAAAACAGAGAAGACATAAATGGATAGGACACATGTATGGAACAATCCATATATGGTACACAAGATAGAAGGTTTCGTGATAGGAGAAAAAGTCAGAGGAAGGCCACGTCTAGAATTCATGAAGCATGAAATACGTGGATGCGAGAAATTACGCAGACTTAAAGGAAATGACTTGCGATCGTCAGAAATGGAAAGCTGCCAATCAATCCAGGGATTGAAGCTGAGAGAGCGAATAGAAGATAGTCAGGAATACAAACAGCAAGAGTATATTAACCCTGGAAAACGACGAATTTGAAGTGGTACCAAACATAACAACGGAGGAAATAAAAAAGGCCTTGAAAGGAATGAAAAATGGACGGGCTCGAGGACCAGGAAGTATCCTAATAGAACTCGTCAATAATAACCCAACGATACTGATAGATAAGCTCAAAGATATTTTGAATAAGTGTTTAATAGAAGGTGACGAAATTCCACAAGAATGGAAAATAGCTTACATTACGACAATATTTAAAAAAGGAAATAAAAAGAACTGCGGAAATTATAGGACCATAAGTGTTACCAGTTCCATTGGAAGACTGTACGGTCGATTAATAAAAAGCTGTATTGAAGTACAAATAGAGGACCCAGAACAACAGAGTGGCTTCAGAGCGGCACGGTCTTGGGTAGACAACATATTTGTCATAAAACAACTTATAGGAAAAAGAAAAGAAGGAGATAGACCAACGCATATCGTATTTGTGGATGTTCAAAAAGCCTATGATACGGTACCACTTCACAGGCTATTCGAAGTCATCAAGAAAACCCAGATACACCAAACATACCAAAATGCTATAAAGAATATCTATCGGGACTGTATTAGCGCAATAAAAATAAAAAATCAGATATCGGAAGCATTTAAAACGACTAAAGGCTTAAGACAAGGGTGTTGTTTATCTCCAACTTTGTTCAAAATGTATGTGACAGAAATATTGAAGTAGTAGAATAGAAAGTGTCATGCCAGGAGGTTCCGATAAATGAAGAGTATTTGTACACCTTGCTTTTTGCCGATGATCATCCCATTTGTGCTCAAGTGAAAGGAGATGTATGATGAAAAAATTCTACATTTAAGGTAGCTGAGGTGGAGAAGCTTTTTCATACAGCGTTGGAGGATATAACACCTACACAATGGAAAAAATGTATAGAATACACAATTTCGGAAGAAAAAAAATGCGAGATTTAGATAAGTGGATCGACATTCATATACAACCTCTTATTATTCATGCTAATAGTGCTTCTGACACTTCTGACATGGACGACTCTGATTTGGTTGACGATTCTGATGTAGAAATTATGGATAATTAAATATGTATATTATCATCATCATCATCATCATAATCATCTGACATGGAGCCGACTCGAGGGTCAATCCTGGATTACGCCAGGCCCACCCCATGCTAGTAAGGTGGGTAGTATATTTATGTATATAAGTTATAATTTTGTTGCGTTTTGGTAAAAAGTATCTAAGGTCAAAGGGGCAAACATTGATACATCTTTATTTTAACGATTATTTTGGGATACGTGTAATATCTACCAGTTTGCAATTTGTACATTAGGTGGAAGGAGGGTAATAGCAATTAATGCGGATATTAGTTTCAACTACATTTCGCAATTCAATAAATTGTGATTTTTTTAAACTCCTGCAAGTGTCAATGTTACACCATGGTAGTACAACATTGATACCCCCCTCTAAAACCTGTTGTGCGTCAATGTTAGGATGATTTGGGGAATGATTGACATCAGTAACAAAGCTAGTTTAAAAAATTTTTATTTTGAAACAATCTAAAGTTATGTAAGGTAAAATATAAACGTAAACAATTTAATATATTATTACACCACTTGGGAACTCTTTCACAATATAATAATGCTTTCCTCTTTGGATTAATGGTTCTTGCAAAGTTTTTATAACAGTCTCTGGTAAGATTTGTTGTGTATCTTCTACATTATATCGAACTAGAATCCAAGAACCATTAACAATTTCAGCTGAACTTTCTATTGTGTCATTTTCCTGGTGCCCATTGCTGGCAGTTACTTCAAAGCTTTCATCATCATCATCCTCGCTTCCTAGCTCCATATTTACGTCGCTTTCTGAGCTGGACGTTTCTGCGACAACAACATTTCGCTTCTTTTTGTTTTGTTTGGCAATATTCTTTTTAGCTTCTTTTTTTTGTTACGCTGCCTGTTGTTTGTCTATTTTTCCCTGTTCTTGCAAACGCATTCTTTCTCTAACTTGTGAATCAGTTACACTCTCGGCAAATTTTCTAGTTACCTTTGCACGCTTTTCCCGTTGCACTTTGTTGCTGTTATCATTTTTTAGGACTGATAATAGGGCTAGTTCCAAAGATTTCTTTGAAGTTGGTATTTCAGACTTGATTCTTTTATTTATGAGAGGAGATCCTGGTGGAGTAATATTAGGGGGAGCATCTGTAGCTGACTCTACTGACGAACTACTATGCTCTGTGCTAGAAAGAGGAGCGGCTACTTTTACTTTTTTCATCATTTTTCCTTTTGAGGGAGGATAAATTCCGGCTCCATCGAATCCACAACTACATTTGCTCGGGAAAAACAATCTGCTTGGGATAATGTTTTCATGAGTGATGGAAACACCAGCTTATCGACATTCTGATAACCTGATTTTTGATAAAACTCTCTTAAAATTCCCCTCCATGCCTGTTTCACTGCTTTATAAACAGCGACATCAAGCGGTTGCAAAAGATGTGAGGTGTGAGTAGGTAAGCAAAACAACTCAATTTTATTTCTCTATCAAATTTAAGGATAGGTGAGAGTTGTGTCCATCTAATATTAACAACTTTGTGCCATCCAAATGAGAAGTTTCAGGAATAAAAGTATTTTCAAACCAATCGTGGAACTGAGCACATCCACCCCAATGGTGAGCAATTGTAGCGGGCATATTCTGGTCAACCATTGCACCATGTTTAATAGAGGTGCAATTCTTTGTAGTTTATAAACATGGGTAGATAATCTCCTATTGCGTTATAGCACATTAAAACTGTGTAAGAAGTTTTCGTTGTGCTACCCACCAATTTATTTGGATTACGACTACCTCGTTTGCAAAGTACTTTTTCGATTCCTGCATCGGTTTGAGACCCGGTTTCATCGCATTTAAAAATATTTTGCGGTTTATTATGCAAATCGTACTTTGTGAGGAGACTCTCGAGCTTATTATAAGAGTCTTCCATAACCTTCCTAGATCCAGCTATAGCTCTGATTTTTGAAAGATTTTGGGCTACACGGCGGGTGATTTCTGGTTTCCATCTGTTTTCGAACATACTGCACCAATCAGCACCTGGCAAACCATTTATAAACGGCTTTGGTCTGTCCATACGTTTTACAAAGTTTTTAACACAAAGTTGTAACTGAATTCTGTCAAGACCATAACCCCATTCAGCAAACGGTATAAGAGAATGTACCAGCTACTCCTCTTCCTGTCTTGTTAAAACCATTGGTCTTCCTACACTCTTACATTTGTAATTCTTAACATGGTTCATAAGAGTGATGCGATTGATTCTGTACCTTTGGGCAATCATTTTAAAACTTCCTGCTCCACTATTTACGTCATTTATTGCTCGTTGCATTGACTCTTCATTATAGGTCTTGTATTAGCCCGCCGAAGTGTTTGGGTTCGAGGCATCTAAAAATAAAGAAAAAAGTAATAGAGAATGGCAGTAGTAGTACATTACCTCACGTCCTCACAGATAAAATTGACACCGCCGTATAGCCTAATATTGACACCCTGGCAATGTTTACCAAAGATTAACATTGACATGGTGACAATGTTTACCTAACCTCCGAATTTAACAAAAATAATTAAATCATAATTATTCTGCTGTATTATACTGTGAATCTTTTCTATGAAGTATAAGTACAATTGTACTTACCTTATTAAATAAAAAAACTCGCTTAAATACCACACAGAGGCAAAGTTTTTATACACAAATTATATTGCACACTAATCAACTGTTATACAAATAGCCATTACGGAGGCCAAAATTATGATGTACGACTTCCAGCTTTTAATACCAGACGGAAACACAAATATTGTATTTGTAGAAAACGCAGATTTCGTTTAAGTTTTAAAGAACACATTTTAAGAAGCTTTGAGCTTCAAAACCCAGGCTTAAAAACGGGAGACTGGCGGAAGCTGAGCAGCAAAGTCGAGAAGGATGGAGTTATCTGGGCCTTCTCCATGAATGGGGCTTCGTATAAGGTCCTTGAACAGACTCGGTTCAAGGCCTACCTTGGGCTGAGAACAGTGGTGTTCAAGCCTATACAGGGCGTCGCAGATGATGCTATGGGGACTACAAGTGAACCTCCACCACAGTAGGGCGGCCTCGGCGGCCCTATGTAAGATGATGGAGGGCTTTCATGTAGCCCTCATACAAGAACCCTGGGTTAGCAGAGGTAAAATTCTAGGACTCGGGGTAGTCGGTGGTGAGCTAACATATAGCCGAGACACCGACAGACCCAGGTCCTGTATAATAACCAAAAAGGGAGTCAAAATATTGCCGCTAATGAATTTCTGTTCACAGGATCTAGTAGTGGTAAAACTGACATTAAATAGAGGGGGGCCGAGGGAGGTAATACTCGGGTCGGCGTACCTTCCGTTTGATGACCCGGTGCCACCACCCACAACAGCAGTGGAGGAGCTAGTTAACAGCTGCAGAGGAAACGGATCGCAGCTACTGATTGGCTGTGACGCCAACTCCCACCATGTGGTCTGGGGAAGTAGCAACACCAACTTGAGAGGTGAGTCTATTTTACAATTCAGTATGGTTCACAACCTAGACATCCTGAATAGAGGAAACAAACCTACCGTTATAACAGGGCAAAGGCAGGAAGTAATTGATATAACATTGGGTACTTGTAATATAAGTAATCTTGTTAAAAATTGGCATGTTTCTGATGAAGAGAGTTGCTCAGATCACAGAAACATATGCTTTGAAATGACCGGAATTGACCGCGTGGTAGAAAGTTATCGAAACCCCCGTAAAACGAACTGCGAGTCTTATAAGGAAGACCTAGATCGCAAACTGGCGGGAACCAAGATCTCGATAAACAACAACCTTGACCTGGAGAATGCCATGGTACAACTAACAGACACGATCATCTCCACGTTCAAGGAAAACTGTCCCCCAACGGTGAAGGTCTCCAACAGGAGAGTCCCCTGGTGGACCCAAGAACTCACCGTAATGAGGGGAAAAGTAAGAAAACTATTTAATAGAGCAAAGCGATCGGGTAGCAGGGATGAATATAAATCATCCCTAACCGAGTATAACAAAGCACTAAGAAAGGCTAGAAGGGTATCATGGAGGAGGCACTGCGAGGAGATTGAAAAGACTCCCGAGTGTGCTAGACTCCATAAGATACTATCTAAAGACTCCCATTGCTCAATAAGCAATCTAGTAAAAGATACTGGAGAATATACGAAAACCGGAAAGGAAACTATGACCGAACTATTTCGGGTACACTTTCCGGGGTCGGACCTATTGAATCAGGCACCGCTAGACTGGCAAAGACAAGGACGAGATATCTCGAAATACAGAGCATCAAGGGTAGATTGGGTAATTGCCAGGAAAGTGATTACCTTCAGGAAGATCAAATGGGCCATAAACTCATTTGAACCATACAAATCATCGGGAACGGATGAGATCATTCCAGCCATGCTGCAGAGGGGATCGGACCTCCTGCTCATAAGAGTCTGTAAGATTCTGAGAGCCAGTATGGCTATGAAGTACCTCCCGAGAATATGGAGACTAACCAGGGTGGTCTTTATACCCAAGACTGGTCGAGCTGACTATTCTCAGGATAAGGCTTACAGGCCCATTAGTCTTATGTCAGTTGTATTTAAGACAATGGAAAAGTTGCTCGACAGGCATATTAGGGACGGTGTGCTGGTAACTAGTCCTCTACACCGCGACCAGTTTGCATACAGAGCAGGTGTATCAACAGAAACAGCACTTCACCACCTTGTTAGAAGGCCGGAGAAAGTGCTGGAAACTAAAGGGATTCTTCTAGGGGCATTCTTGGACATAGAAGGAGCCTTTGACAATACATCATTCAACTCGATCTCAACAGTCATGAGAAATCTTGGTCTTGGAACCTTGTCATGGACGGACTGCTGGTGAACCACAGCAACGAAGGTTTCTCGGCCCTTGGATACGCGGATGACTTGGTCATTCTAGTAGAAGGAAAATTCATAAAAACGGTCAGAGAACGTATGCAAATGGCTCTGAACGTAGTAACCAGGTGGACAGAAAGGGAAGGCCTGAAGATCAGTCCCCAAAAGACCACCATAGTACTCTTTACGAGAAGGAGAAATCAAGGGGGATTATGTCCCCTCCTTCTTGCCGGTCAAGCAATCGATTTAAGGGGAGAGGTAAAATACTTGGGGGTAATTCTGGACTCCAAGCTTACCTGGAACCAGCACATTGAGAAAGTTATAAGGAAAGCGGAGATTACCCTTGCGGTAGTCAGACGCACCAAGCATGGTGCACTGGCTGTGCTGTGCCACCAGAGTGGTCAGACCTGCGATAACTTATGCAGCCTTGGTGTGGTGGCCCAAGGTTAAGCAAGAAACAGCAACACTAAGAATAGGCAAGATTCAAAGGCTTGCTTGCCTAGGAATTACGGGGGCAATGAGAACTACGCTCACCGCTGCAATGGAAACTCTCCTTGACTTCCCCCCCCCTTCACCTGATGATTAGGGGGGAGGCTAGGCTGGGACTATATAGATTGCAGAGTGTACAGTTCAATCTACGTGCAGATACTGAGCACACGAGGTTAATTGACGGCACATGCTTGACATGAGAACGGACCGTATGCCGTCAAAACACCTAACAGACACACTCTTTCAGGTCACAATTCAGGATCGAATAGTCTGGATATCTCCTGGGCCGAACTTTCCTCTTGGAAGCCTAATCTGGTACACAAACGGCTCAAAAATCGAGACGGGAACTGGTGAAGGCATATACGGTGTAACGCCAAGGCAAAGTTACAGCTTCGCACTTGGCAGGTACAGCTCCGTTTTTCAAACGGAAATATACGCGACTCTTCAATGTGCGCGGAAAAACAAAAGAAGGGCCTACGTAGGTAGGCGTATCTACATCCTATCGGACAGCCAGGCGGCCCTAAAAGCACTTTCAAGCTCCAAAGCCTCATCCAGACTGGTCTGGGAATGCTACGAAGTACTCAACGACCTGGCAGGACAGAACACCGTGAGCTGTTCTGGGTGCCGGGCCATTGTGGGATCGTAGGAAACGAAAAAGCAGACGAACACTGGGAGTCAGTGGCGTATATTAGGGGGGTTTTCCGGGTCCTCAAACCCGGTGCCTCGCGTGTTTGGCGCCTTCGGCGCCTTTTGAACAATCTTGTACAAAATTTGAAATTTAGAATAATAGAATAGTATACCTACCACAAGAGGCCTTGAGCCATTTACTGTAAATACAATTTGTCTGTCTGTAAATGTAGTTAACGGCCACGCAGATGTAGAAATTTACCACCCTTAAACCCACACAAAATCACATCTGTTAAAGATAAAGCTTAAAACTCAGCATCGGCGCGGTGAAATCGAGTGTTTGGATCTCTCAATTCTATGAAAATTAAACGAGAACTAAGAGAGCTTATTTTGCATCTTAAGTTTAGTTAGTTTACTACTTGTGCTTGGCGACTGACGTGTTCTTTTTCTGGTTAATTGTGATTTTGTGAATTTTTAATTGAACTCTTAATTACCTGTAAATCAGGGAAATGGAAGGAAAACGGAAATTAAAATTGTCTGGTGGGGCACACAAAAAATTAAATGCATTTAAAAGAGCGTCCGCAGGAACTCTAGATATACGAGCTGCATTTCACAATAAGTAGGTATTTTTAAAATGTACCGGGCGCGCAGATGAATTAAATACATAGAGTACAGGTATTCATTCGAAAACAGAAAATACCAATATTTTATAGCTAGCCCCGGATCCCGCTAAAATTGATCTTGATCACGAATTTGGTAGTCCTCCGGCAAAACTATTTAAAATAGCAAAACTATCCGATTCTGAACCTGAACCATCTACTTCTGGTACTGATTTAGAAATAACTGCTCCTTCTCACAGTACTTTAGCGCCTCATTTACAAACGTCTGATGTAGAAGCTGGGGATTCTGAAGCATATGTTCATGTTTGCAAAATTGTGCAAACAGAAGCAGAGAAGATGATTCATTCGCCGAAGAGTATTTATCCGATCCAGTTTTATATAAAAATGTAGTTATTACTCCAAAATTAGTGCGCTCGTGAATTACTGTAGGACCATGTCAGCCGGGTGTGAATGAAAAATTCTATTTTCCAGAAGAAATATTGTTACATGAAACATGTAAGGGTAAGCGGTTTTTAAAAGACTGGTATTGCTCCAGAACTGCATGGCTTATGTACTCGCCAAGAGCTAACAAAATGTTTTAGTTTTCTTGTGTATTATTCCAAACGAAGCAGGTTTCATGCTCATGGAGTGATCCCAATCGAGGAGTAGGAAATTTTAGAAAAGGGTTGGAAAAAAATAAAGTTCACGAATCCTCTACTAGCCATAAAGAATCCTTAAATACACTGTTTCTTACTGCATATCGAATTAATAAGGATAAAATTGTAGCTAATGAGCAGTTAAGTGCAATGAAAGAAGAATGAGAACGAAACAGAAAAGTAGTATCTATTATATTAGATTGTATTACTTTCCCATACTTTATAGGTATAGGGTAAGTATTGAAATCATGAAAATTTTCGAAATCGAGATTTTAACGGATATATCCGTTTTGGGTCTCTAGGAACCCAAAAAAGTGGTTTTTAAAAATGTCTGTCTGTGGGTGGGTATGTACGTATGTACGTATGTGACGCTCCTACAGCCGAAAGTATTGCTCCGATTTTGATGCGCTTTGGAATGCGGGGGTGTATCGAAAATTCATCGAAAAAATAAGCTTTTCAAAAAATCCGAAACCGGAAGCGGAAGTTACGCATGTTTTTTTGGTATCACTTTTTTCGTGATTACAATTTTGAAACTTTTATCGCTGATAACGATAGAGGGTCATAAGACAAATCTGATAATTTTTTGCCAAACTCGCTAGCTTTAAAATGAAGGGCGCTATGATTTTTTGAAAATTTTGAGTTTAACGCCCAATTACTCGAAAACGGATGAATCGATTCAAATGATTTTTATTTTCTGAATAGTATATGTAGGGTAAAATGAGGTGATATAAAAAGTTTTTTGAAAAATTATAAGGGGCCTAAATTACGAATTTTCAAAATTTTGGAAATTTTCAAAAAATTATTTCTCAAAAACTGCTCCAAGGAATTTTTTTAAATTTCATATGTCGATAGACCTCGCAAGGGGCTATCGATATATTTTTTGAAGAACTCCGTAATTTTCCTGTGGCGCCCTCTACGAAGCTTGGAAGTTTGGAACTTCAAACTCCTTTAATTAATAAACGAAAAAAGATAGGAAGCTGGGGTTTTCACTGAATCGCTCAGTGCGTAATGGAGCATATGAATATGCAAAGAAATATTACACTCGTGGATTTATGTAAGCGCACCGGCCCCCTCCCCCCTCTTTTTTAGAAAAATATTTTTTTTATTCTAACGGTTGTTATTTGTTTGCGTCAAAGAATCTTTTTTCGCGAAAATAAAAAAATCGATTTTTTATGCCCTACAAAATATAATTTCCAGGGACTTAAGAAAATTTTACCTCGGTAGCAACAGCGATCGGTACTAGTTAGACCGCGCGACGTATATAGTAGAGAATGAAGTATGCCTGGTTGCATATTAAAAGGAAATTAAGGGTAAGTCTGTTCGTTACGAGGCAAGGTTTTAGGATAGCACTTGAACAACCGTTTTGAGGAAAATAACTCTACTGTTGAATAAAGATGATATGAACAGTTTCCAGTATGGGAAAGTCCAGGGAGGCAGTCGCGTCCACTTTTTTGTACTTATTTTGGTGCCTCGGTTTTTGTTCCTTTATCTTCCAATTGTGGCAACACAATAAATATGGCTCGAATGATATTCTTCTGAAGTTTAGACTGGCTTTTCTGGTTAGCGAATGTAAAGTTCTCTAAGTTCAACAGAACCTTTCTTCTATGGTCTAGCACTCGGTTCCATTTGACAGGATTTTTGATCAACCACAGCTTACAAGCATTGAATGTTGTCATATCAATCAAATGACCAAATATTGTTATTGGCCAACAATTTGTTTTTCTACGTACCGAGTATTTTTTGCCATATAATTCACCGCATCAACTGAGCCTTTTGTTGCATTATAATGTTGAATAATATCCGATTTGTAATTGGTTTCTTTGCCGGAAATGGCGTCATCGTGGTGTTCAGTTAATATCATAATTACTGGCTTTTCCTTGTTTTGGTACATATGATACTAATGTTACATTACATTCGAAAGCGAACATAGAGTATATTGGTTTCTCAGAATGAGGTAGAAGTTACCTCGGAATGTATGGCTTATTTTTTCTCAAGGATGATCATCCAGTAAAATTTCTATCTTAGAAGAAAGCATCTTTTAGAGGCAAACTAGTAAAAAATTCATCTACAGTTATACCATATCCAAATTGTAAGTGCTGCACCATGTCGATTACCACTCTTTGGTCCTGCTTCTTCACTGCTTATTTTCCTGTTTGCCAAAATAAACTTAATATTTACACCATACCGACTTTCACAATGGACAATATCCCATGATTTTGTTGGGCTTACTCTTCAGGTAAACACGAAAAGTTGCTCTTTCTCTATAACTTACCAGTTACTCGTCAACCGTAAGATGTATAAGCCTTTTTACAGTTTTCCACAAAAACAACAAACATATTTATGATTGGAGCGAATCTGTCTTGTTCTCTGCAAATTTCTCTGGCTGAAGCCTAGTTCGAGACATTACTGCAGAAAAGATTGGCCGACTGTATGAAGGATCTGAATTCCACAACTTATATAAGATTTATGTGCTTTACTTTTACTTTTCTTATAAGTAAACCAACGCATTCATTTCAATTTTGTTAGTGTCACATCAAACCTCTTTCTTTGGTAAATTCTTGGCATTCCATACGTCGTAAAAGTGATCACCTTTTCTATTAGTTTCGCTTATGATGATGTCAATAATGTCTTGAGATATAAAACACCGCAAAACCTCGGTCATACTTTTAAATGTTGAACTAGGGTTCGTCAGCCCTGGCCGAACATTTTGAATGTTTGAAATATTGCTTCTAGATTTTTTGATGGGTATTCTTGACCATACGTCACCATTTTCAGCTTTATAAACGTTATCCACCACATTTTCTTTCTCACTTTCACCAGAAAACCAAGAAGAAGAAAATCAAGTTCTTCCACATAATTTTTTTCAATCTCATTTTCTTCATCGTCTACCAACTGTAAAATATGTGAAAACTCCGTATCATCATGATACCATCTAGTAGATAACTCCCCAACACAGCATCAGTCAGTTTTGCACTATTTCGAGGTTGAAAAGGCATTTTTCAGTAGATAAGACACTGAAACGCTTCAGAGAGAAACTGAAATACTCACCATGTATCCTCTGGTTTGTATATGCAGGTGCGAGAGTGCGTTTTAAACAAATTCAAACATTAATATCCATACTCAACCGTCATTATTAAAATGAAACGTCCAGCACCAACAGTGATGTAGGTGCACAAGAAAACGAAATATTTCTAAAAGATCAAAATTGATTATATATTTCGGAAATTTTTTGAACTATACTGGAAGTACATATGCTAAACAACAAAAAATGAAAAGGCGAAGCACTATACAAACGTACAAAAAAATTTACAATAAGAAAACGAACCTTGTACCTCTGTCGGTGGTGGGAAAGTTAATAATTATATCATTTAATGGAGAACTTACTCGTCGTAATGAGTACTGTCTATTGTAAAAACCCATTAAACGTTTTAACTTATCAGCAGCCGGTTTTTCCTTGTTTGTGAGAAATATTTAGCTTTTGCAAGCGGAACAGTTAGTAGTAAATTTGTATGCAAGTTCAAATAACGTTTTAAGTGACAAGAAAATTATGCAATTTGAATGGAATCAATGCGGAAGACTTTGGCAACAACGACTAGAAAAACATTACCCGATGTTACAAGATAGCGATTCCCTGATAGGATGATACATGCAAATTTTACCTACATATCTATCTACAGGAATGTCTTTTGAGTGGAATTGTTTGTCGTCGTTTCCGGAAGATTTGCATAGAAAAGCAATTTGTTCTGTTAAATGTTTTTGTTTTAGCTTCTAGAAGATTAAATTTTTTAAATTGCGCGAGTAGCAAGTACATACAGAAATGCGGAGGAATTTCAAGCAAATTTCACAAATTCTTAGTAAAATTGCATATCAGAGATTGCAGCATCTTGAAATTATTATGTGTTTTTCGAAAATAAAGTTTAAGATTATATGGAGTCGTAAAATGCATAAAATAATTACAGTAGGAGAGTTCTTGGCACACAATAAATTCAACAATTTTTATTGTACAGCAAATCTTGGCTGATCAAAGGCAAACAAAACAAGCAGACATCAAAACACAGCATCTACATGAAATATCTTCCATCGCATACATACTTTACTTCAACTTTAGATTTAATTTAAAATAACGCGGTGCAGACTAGCTGGGATACTTGGCACGGTCTAAAATTAGTTGTCCTAGTATTTGGTATTCCAATTTTTCAGTTATTAACTTCTATTATTTATCATAACAAGTGTAGGTATCAAACTAGTAACTTGCAAGACGTGTTCACGTAGACATCCGATTACACACGTACGGACGAAAAAAACGTAGCTACCTAAGCTCGCCTATTCATTATCATTATCGGATAGGAGTGATTAAGACTCTAGGGTTCGGTTTTGGAACAGGACCGCATTCTATTTTAGAGAATTAGTGGTTTAGACTTTGATAGTTGTTAGGGGAATGTTCCAGACTATTATAGCTAAATCGGAAGATGTTTCTGAAACTATTTTAAAATTTTCTTTATATATTTAAATATTTTGGGCTTGCAGGAAAATAAAGGAGAAAGATAAATTGAGTATATTTTCCGACAGGTTTGCTTGATTTATTTCTAGGTTTATTTTTACTGGTGAAATACCAACTTCACGAATAAACCTCTTATTTTATTCAGGATTAGTGATTCGACTTTCAGCAGCCCATCTAAATTTTTATTCAGCTATTTTTTTGTTCTACTTATGTAAATTATCTACAAGAAAATGTGGTTTTGTAATAAATTACAAGAACGTGTAGTTTGTGCTAACAATATAGTTTTTCTGCCTGTTAGTAGTTTTTTAAGTTTACCTACATTGTATTACATTGTAATTGAAAGCGCTAAAGTTAGGAATATTGAAATAGAATTGATAGTTAAAATAAAACAAAACGAATTGCGAAGATATACGAGGGCAGCTTTTTGGATATTACAAGCGACCACTAGGCGGCGCTATTGAGATGTGTCATTACTATTTTCGTAAAATTTGACATTAGTTATTGTGAAAACAGTGGCAGCTCGACCAAAATCGGTTGTTCTTCCAAAAAACATCGATGCTGTACGCAACATGATTGAAGAAGATCGGCATGTGACTTACAGTGAGATAGAGGCATCCTTAGGCATATCGAAGACTGCAGTACATTCGATTTTGCATGAACATTTAGCTGTGAAAAAGATCTGTTCCCGATGGATTCCGCATAATTTGACCGAAGCTCAAAAAAGGCTTGTGTTAATTGTCGTAAGAAAAAGGACTGAGGAACTGCAAAATCCGTATACAACATCGTAACAGGTGCCGAAACTTGGATATATTCGTAACCGGAAACTAACCAACATTCCACTGTTTGGGTGTTCCAAGATGAACCGAATCCCACAAACGTTGTTCGTTCACGAAGCACTTCCAAGAAAATGATCGCCTGTTTTTTCGGTTGTACTGGACATGTTGCAACCATTCCTTTTGATAGGATCGAAGAACAGTTAACGCTGAATGATATACAACAATTTGTTTGCCGGAAGTCATCGACGAAATCAGGAAAAACAACCGAAAACGCTGCATCATTATTCATGACATTGCCAACACTGTCACACAGCACGTCAAACAATTGATTATTTGAAGGAGAAAAACATCGAATTAATGTATCATTGCCCATATTCACCTGATTTAACGACTTCTTTGTGTTTCCGAATGTCAAACAAAAAATGCATGGGCAGCGATTTTAATCACTCAAGAAGCTGTTGAAGCCTTCATAAACCATGTTTTTAAGATACCAACTTCAGAGTGGAAAAGATGTTTCGAGAATTGGTTTGAACGGATGCAAATATGTATAAACCTTGAAGGTGAATATTTTGAAAAGCAGTAAAACAATTTGGTCCAAAAAAATTTTTTTCTTTTCTATTTTTTGTAAAAACTTAAAAGGCTGTCCTCGTAGCAATTGAGGTTCCTCCACGACGAGAAATTTCTCGATTATGTAAAGAAAGTTGCAGGTTACTCCTTAAATTTCTCGTAGCAATATTGGAGTCAGTTTTTACAATTTTAAACTCAATCAGTCTTGTTTTTGGGACTAAATATTTTCCTAATTCGCCTCTTGTCACGTATCTTTGAATTCCATGACTTGAGAAAAATTGTATTTCTAGGAAACATAATGCTATTACTAAAACAAATCGGGAAAAAAGGAAAGGAATGTTCAGATTTTAAAAGGTGTTGGATTGTGCGTTGATTGGCTTAAGCTTAGGATAAATATGCATTTAACATTTGGAATATATGCATGTAATTATGCAAAATCAAGATGAAAAAACCCTGTAATTCTCATAAAAGCTATTATAAGAATTAAAGGGTTTTTTCATCTTGATTTTATCATTTTGCTCGTAGCTCTCATCAAATCATATAAATGTGTACGTAAAATACCGACTCAGATAGACACAAATACTGATACCAATAAAAATTATTAATATTAAAATAGAACTAAGATTAAATTTAAACATTATTAACATTACATTTAGTAACTGCATAGTGTAATAAATTTCTATTATCAGAAAGAATGTCCATAGATATACAGTCGCGCCTTGCTAACTCGTACCTCTACAATTCAAATTATTTTATTACTCAAACTAGAAGTTGTTTCTCGATAAAATGCCTATTCCAATGTTCATAAATTAATATGTCGCAATTTTTGATAAGCAAAGCTTCTTATAATTCCCTGGACTTAGGTTTACTATTAGTAGCTATTTCTGTAACGATAAGATAAATTTCTCATAAATAATTGCGGGTTTTTACCCCAACGCTATTGTGACTTATGGCAGTCGTCAATAACAATTTACACTTTCGGCGGGGGTATAACAATTGAACTGAAATAGTATAGTATAGCATTCATTGTAGACATCGAACAGAGCACATTTTCTGTTCTTGCATACTACTGTGTAGTACCAAACCATGCCAAATATAAATTGCAAGTAAACATGTAACATATATAACTATGTACTTGATAAGAATTGTTTATTAATTCTTATGAATTCTGATTTTTTTTGGTATAAAGTACGTATATGTAATGAATGTAATAAAGATTACATATGCATATAATTTTTGAGCTATTCTTGATAACTCAAATTATTTTTGATTTCCCTCAACTTTAGCTTATCGAGGTATGACTATATGTTTACCTGGGCTATAATTCCTAAACCATTCTAAAAATTATTGTAAAAGAATTTGCATTTGCTAGTAAAAAGATAACATGGAAGTGATTAAGATTAAGACTGTCACTGTAGCTACGTTAATAGGTGACCTTCCACTTGAGATCTTTTTACTAGTAAACAATACATTCAAATTTGAAAAAAAAAGGTAAACTATCAATAAAATTATAAGAACTTGCTATAAAAAATTGCCAAAAGTAGT